>JAQZBX010033116.1:0-25535 GCA_029593785.1 Cabassous unicinctus | reverse complement strand
CCTTTGTATCTCTATTTTAGCAATGTGCCTGGAACTAAATAAATGTTTACTGAAGTGAATTCAAAATACTATCTCCTGTTTTCATTTGACTATGTACAATGTTCTCACATATCCAGAATATTACTTATTCCATTAATAATCATGCATTAATAGTAAAATAAATGACATCAAGGAGGACAAATAATTTCACCTCTGTACACATCTGTCTTTCAGAGTGGGAATAAAATCAAGGAAAATATATGCACCCTATATGTTTCTAAATTTATTTTCTTCTTCATCAAGGTGATACTATTATTCCAACCACCCTTTACTCTGACATTTTCTGGATCATATAAGCAAATCTCTCACTCTGTGCCTTGGCTCCCATTAACCAGCCATTTCTCACTGCCCAGGCTCTTGCCTTTTCTCAGCAGAATGATCCCATTGTTTCCATATATTTTCCCTAATAGAGTCACTCCCATCACACAGTGAGAGCAAGATACAGGAACAACCTAAAGGAAGCAATGTCTGATTCTAGTGCCAAGAACTCCTCTTTCACAGAATCATCTCTTGGGGACTTTTTGGCATTTAACAAATAACTATTTTCTTTTAGGTCATGGAAACCTCTGGACTATCAGGGAAAAACTTCCTCATCTTTTCCATGGTTCACTGTGGGAATGTAAACTTTCCCTACCCACTGGCATTTTCACTCATCCATATAACATACCTTAAACAATGAAATATTAGTAGAAGAAACTGTACAAATCCCAAAATGTGGTCTTCAGAAACATAAGAAATTTCTAACAGCCCACGGTGGAGTTTATGCCCTTCACCACAAAATGAAAATACTTCAGGCATCGATTGACCTTTATAAATGTGTTTAGAATTATGGCACATGAGCAGATTAGGACCACAACCAAAAGACTAGAATATGTCCAACCACTTTAGCCCTAAGGATCTCACACAGGATCTGCCAAATCACAGTCAACCTTCATCTCTTGCCCATCAGATTGAAACAGATGTTTGCTGCTTTTAAATAATGAGATTTAGGGGATTATTTTAATGGCACAAAATTTTAATGTAAACAGGATATGACTATTTATTCTATCAATAGAACACATTTTAAATAGACCTCTACTAATTAATGGAGAGATAAAACACAAAAGGGAGGAAAAGGATAAGTAAAAGGAAAAAAAAAAAAAGCATTAAGGACTGTAAGAAACTTAATAAGAATAAGGGATGTGGGGTGATGGCCATCAACTTAACCCTTAGCAGCCCATCTCTTCTGGACACATTTAGTTTTAATAAAGTAGGTAGGAAACCAGGATATGCAGGATCTAGTCTTGCAGCCCAGTAACATAGACTATCAGTCCTTAAGTTCAACTTTTCATTTCAATCCCTGGAAGATCAAAGGCTTCCTGTTGCCTCCTTTTAATCCTCAACAAATGTGTTCCCTTCTGTCTTCATCCTTAATATCTCAATAAGAGTTTTGGCTACTGAAAAGCCAGACAAATGCAGTGTTTAATATGATGGAAATGGCCAATAACATTGGTTTCAGAGTCTATTACTGGATACAACCTCTTATATATCATATTAAAGATCATCTGTTTCTCCTTCCTTCCTTCTATCTCTTGACCTTTTTGCAATTTTTTTTCTACTCCCTTTTCTCTCAACATTCCTTTCAACAAAGGTGTGCAATTAATCATGGGAAGACAAACAGAAGAGGAAAGGAGGGAGTTTAAGATGGAAGGAAAAAGAGGTGCCATAAAAATCCAGTTCACTCTCCAGAATTCAACTTAGCTGTGAACTGCCGCGGGAATGAAAATGAAATCACTTTGAAGCTTAGTTTTCCTTTTTCGGGGGGAGCCCCGTTTATTGTTCTGCTCCAATATACATACTGTTCAGCCACTTTGGGAGGCGTGCTCAAGGACATGTTGTACGTGTATGAGCTCAAAAAATTCTGGGCGGCGCAGGACATATTGGAGAAGCAGAAAGTTTTAACTAAGTAACAGTGTAGAGTAAGAAAGTTCTTATTGTTTTGCAACAGGAACTGATAACAGCAGTTTTCTTCTCAAGCAGCAGTATTTTGCTTGTGTAGCAAAGCAAAGTAGGCATTAACTGTTTCAAGGCTAATTTAACATTCCTACAGTAAACAGATATTGTTTTCCTTTTTTGGAGAATAGAAAGATTTTTATAGCACAAAAATGGTTTATCCTATTGCACTTCACTTTCAAGTTTGTTGTATGTTTTTGTTTGTTTGTTTGTTTTTGGTAGAAAAACAACATATAGTAAGCAAATTACGGACAAATAATTTACTTAACTTGCTTACTCATGAATATATCATTAACCTGGAATGAATAAAATGTACGTGATTTAAGAGATATGGCTTGGAAAATGAGCTTATAAAATAGAACTCAGCCACGCTCACCGCAATTCTTAATTATGTGCATATGCCTACATATTAAGATAGCTAATAGGACATTTTCCCATTTCCTGGTATTACTGCAAGGGCTACATACTATAAACAAAAGATTCAAAGCAGTACATATTCCAGCTTAACATGAAGTCAACAACTTAGGCCAACAAACTCCCTCTCCTGGCTGAATAGGAGACCTCCATTCAGAATGGCCTTATAATCATACCCCATGCAGTACAAATAAAAGATTGAATGGTGAGTGTATTTTAGGTTACTAAGGCAGGGTAATATCTTAGGTGAGCTCAGGTAATCCTCTTCATATGTTCTCAAAAGGCAAAAATCAAAGTATCAGCCTGTCTGGGCTTCTGTCTGGAGACTTTGGGGAAGAATCCACTGCCAGGATCATTTATGTTGTTAACAGAGTTCAGGTCCTTGTGAATGTAGAGCTGTAGTCCTTGTTTAATTGTTGACACTCAGCCAGAACACTTTCTCATCTTTTTAAGGTAACCTGCATTTCTAGTCATGTTGCTTTCTTCATCTTCAAACCAGTAACTTTGTACCAAGGACTTCTCATGCTTTAAATCTCTTTAACTACTTCTGCTTCATCTCTCTTGGATGGAGTAATTTTTGTTGTTAAGAGCTCATGTGGCTTTGCAGTGAATGCAAGATTACAATGTATGCTATCATCAGTATCATGAAACTGCTTATGCAAATGACCCCACTATTGGGTACCAACAGTAGTTTGATTTCATAAGTATCCACACAGGTAAGTTACAGCAAAGGCTGCATATCACAACACTAGTGATCAATCAAATTGGATCCAGAGAAGGGAAACCTTAGAGTCAGGATAATCTGGCTGTAGAATACCAAATGGACTCTCTCCAGGCTAAAAATAATCAAGATTTTGCTTGCTCATTGTGGCTTTGTAATCTAAAGGCTTATAAATGGCTACTCAGATATCAACAGCCATAGGGATGAAGATGAAGATCTCTATGACACCAAAGACATTATATGCAAACACATGGATTATATAACCATTGTAGGAAATGGTGTTCATTGCAGAGTGGGCATACTAAGTAGTCTAGGAGCTATGGTAATTGAGAAACTTGCATGTGCAATGGCTGGCTACCATAGGAAGAAATGCATGGAGTTTTCAAGGGTCTGAAAGAACTTCATCTTCACAATAACGATCAGGTTCCACACCATTATCCTCAAGTAGAAAATGAAAGAGATATTTAACATGATTATCTGCTTTGTAAGATCCTTTATTAAGTCTTAGCCATATGTCACTGTATTATTCTTTTGCATGGCTTCAGTGGATAGAAGAAAAGCACAAGTAAGGAATCATCTGCAAGGAGAAAACATAATTTAATAAAATGAATTTTAAACTTTGAGTCTGAAATTCAGGCTGTTACTGCGCTCTGACTAACTTTGAAAATAACTTGTATCTCTGGGTACTTTTATCCTCTGGATAAAATGGGATTTTTCTACCCAAAATGGGATTTATTCTACTGTATAACTTTAAAGATGTGAGAATAAAAATATGAATGTCAATACTAGAGATAATTTACCCCAATATAGGATTTCCTTAAGTATAATTTATCTCATTGTACTTTTATATTCTTTCAACACCCAGAAAATGTTTGGGTAAATTTTTGAGACTATTTTCGTCAAAGAGAAACATCAACAGCGGCAACCACACACACACACACACACACACACACACACACATACAAAAACAACAAACAACCTAAGAAATACTTTCAAACCTATCCTTTATAAACAATTCCTGGCTAATAGTGCATGAAAAATAGTGCAGTGAAGATCCATTTATGTATCTAAACAGCATAAATATTTATTATTCTTTATTGCCTTGAATAGTTTTGTGTCTTTCCTTTCACACCTCATCTCATAATTTCCTCATTGTTTCTGTATCTAAATGCAGCTAGTGCTATTAAATTTTCTTTTTGTAAATTATGATGTGTTATTCATATTTACATTCTTCCCCATTTTCATTTTATCCCATAATAGATTTTATTAAGATACAGGGAGGCACTGAGGATATATTAAGGAAATGGCATTAACTTGCTACTAATGGGGAATGCATTTTGGATTTTCAGCTTAAGCTTTTGTGATGCAGGAAATATAATCCTGTAAAGCATTAGGACATACCTGGGGTTTTTCAATAGTTTTTATCCTATAGAATACTTTATATATCCTCACTATGACCTCAAGGGAGAGAAAGCAGAAAGCATGGACTATTTTTTGAGATTCAACTTGATTGCAAATCCAGAGTGATTGCTTTCCATCAATCACTACATTTATTCTTCAAAAATATAAAAACTAAATACAAATGCAAAACCTTGAAAATATGTTTACAACACTTTTGAGAGACAAGGGCATTCTTTCTTTATTATGTAAATAACTCAAAAACCAAGATGAAATTGACAACAGAAATAAATAATATCAAGTGAACTTTTTTAATTAAAAATATAAAATACTGTTTAAATAAAAAAATTCTTACCAAATTTTCCATTTATGAAGAGATCCTCAGTTAGGGAGCTGTGATTAGAGAAATGCAAAATAAAATACCCATTTTTCATCTGCTAGACTGAAAATTTTTTTGATAAAAGTATGATAACTTTTGTTGTAGGTAATGGTAAGGAAAACAGGTCACCTCACTTGCTGTTTATATGAGTGTGAATTAGGGACAAATTTTAGGGAGAGTTTCTCCATGGTTTATCATATAAAAACACACAATGATTTTATCAGGCTATTTCACTTCCTATAGATATAATCACACACTTCACAAAAACAATTGCTGCAGTGTAATTGTCAAGAGTGGCAAAAAGATGAGAAACACATCTAATTTGCATCATTAATGTACAGAATAGTAAGGAATTGCTAAGCAACCATTAAAAAGAAGCATCTATGTACACGTAAACAATACATCTTCAAGATGTATTGCAAAGTAAGAAGTACAGAATAATAAGCATACCTTTCTGGTCTTGTTTACATGACTTCCATGTGACATACCTTGTACATGTTATTAGAGATGTAAAGTCAAATGATTTAATAATAACTGGCTTTGAATGACTTACTGTCCAGTTCAAGGCAGGGCGACATTCCCCTTGATATGATTCCCTTTGATGTGCTGAATATAATATATAATGGGAAGCTAGTAACCTAGAATAAAATAGCCCCTGGAAGAAATGATATCAGAGTTGAATATTAAGGCATTAGTCAATTTAAGGAAAGGAAGAAAGATTGAAAAGATATTCATAACAGAGGGAATATTATAGGTACCTAAAAGATCTCAGCATCATGAATACCACTCTCCTTGGGCCTGGTTCATTTTTAAGCATCTCCTAATGGCTTGCTGAGACCCATATTTGGTTTCAACAACACTTTGTTCCCACATACACTATCTTACTTGCTCTCATTGGCAGAATCAATTCTTCTTCTATTCCATTTACCTAGGAATTTATTATTTGCTTTATATCTGTTTCCAGTTAACTTTACCTGAGATCTAGGCACCAATTCCCTTTGGTTGCACAGTCTATAACAACCAGGGATCAGACTACCTTTATATGGAAACTTAACTTCCTTTTCTAATTGTTTCACATATGGGAAGGCCAGGTTTACATACACCCCTAGCTGTCCCTAGCACTGAAGATTCAATCTGGGACAAAGGCGATCCACTTTAAGATACCAAAGATTTGCAAGGTTCAAAGTGGAAAAGTATGAAAAGAATCATTGCTAATGTCTAGATAACTCCAGGCTATATTGAAAATATTTGATTCAATGGAGTATAGTCTTCTAAAATGGCTGATACCATTGGATGTTCAAGAAAATTTATTTTTCCATTATATTACAAAATTTTTCAAAAATACAGCAAAGATCAAATTGAATACACACATGTAATCCAAATACCTATCATCTTATAGAAATTTCTGTCTCCCCAGAAATTTCCCTTATGCTGCTTCTTAGACAATACCCAGTCATACCCTATGATAGGTACATACTTTCTGATTTTTTCCACCACAGACTAGTTTTACCTATTCTAGGATTTAATGTAAATGAAAGCATACATATGATATCATGTAAGAATCTTTCACTAAGCAAAATATTTTTGTGGATTGTCAATGCTGATATATCAGTAGGTCATTTCCTTTTTATTGATGAGAAATATTTCATTGGGTGAATATACCAAATTTTTAACTATTTTTCTATTGATGGGCACTTGGGGTGTTCCAAGTTCTTGGCTATTAAGTGCAATGCTTTCATGGACATTATAGTACAAATCTTTTTCCACTATAACATATTTTTTTCTCTCGGGTAAGTAACTAGGAATGGATTGTAGAATATATGATAAGTATATTTTAACTTTTATAATAAACCAGCAGAACATTTTTCAAAATTTACTACATCATTGTATTAGTCAGCCAAAAGTGTGCCCATGCAAAATACAAGAAATCTGTTCACTTTTATAAAGGGTATTTATTTGGAGTCAAACCTTATAGTTACCAGGCCATAAAGCATAAGTTACTTCTTTCATGAAAGTCTATTGCCACATGTAGGGGCAAGATGGCTGCTGACATCTGCCAAGAGTTCAGGCTTCTTGGCTTCCTCTCTTTCTGGGATTCTGTTTCTCTCCAGTCTCAGCTGTTGTGCTCTCTCCACAAGGCCAGCTGTAGACTATCAGGTGAACAGCCATGTCTCTTTCCCAGGGCTTCTGCAGTGTCTAAGGAGCTGTCTCTATTCCTCTGTGCTCTTCTCCTGTGTGTTCACTTCCGAGGCTCCAGCTCAAAACTCAGCATCAAAACTCCAACTCACTCCTCTGCTGGGCTGTGTAATTTTATCTGTGAGTCCCTGCCCACCAAGGGGGTGGGGATTCAACATCCTACTGACATGGCCCAATCAAAGCCCTAACCATAATTTAATCTGCCCAGGTATAGACCAGTTTATAAACATAATCTAATATCTAATTTAGGAATAATTCATAAATAATGTCAAACTGCTATACCCATGAACAATAAAAATTGTATCCATCAGACTATTTCTCACTATATGTACTGCTACATTCTGGTCCAAACTTCCATAGTCTCTTTCCTAGATTATTGCAGTTTCCTCCTAACCAAATTCCATGCTTCCACTCTCCATTCTCAATAAGGCAATCAGAGTAATCCTATTACACCATAAATCAGATCATGCCCTAAATCCTTCAAATGTCTTCCCATTGCACTTCAGATAAAATCCCATAACCTTTTATGATGAGGTGCCTCAGTATATTTCTGATCCCATCTTTAATTATTCTCTTGCCACATCATACTTCATGATTTTCTTCCTATAAAACAAGCATATTCCATTTGTAATTGCTATTTCATCTTCCTACAGCTCTCCCCCTGCATGTAAACTCAAAATTATATATATATTTTATATAGGTCTGACCAGCACTCTTGATATTTTGGGTTAGATAATTTTTTGTTGGGTGGGACTGGCCTGTGTACTGTAAGCTATTTTACAGCATCTTTGGCCTCTATCAACAAGATGCCAGAGCATCCCCCTCCATAGTTGTGACAACCAAAATTGCCTGACAAATGTCCCCTAGGAGGAAAAATTCTCCTGAATGAGAATGACTGATTTAGGTCTTAGCTCAAATATTAAGTAATCAAATGTGCTTTGCCTGACTATGCTATCCTAAGTAGTACACAGCCCATCTCCTTAGCTTTGCTGCCATCACTCTTTGTTTATCTTGTTTATTTTTAGTTCATGGCACTTTTTAACCCTGACATATTAAATGTTTGCCTCATTGTTTATTATCTTTCTTCACTAATCTAGATATTAAACTCCATGGGACAATAAACACTTTTTTTTTCTTCACTGACATATTTTCAACACCTGGAATAATGCATAGAAAAGAAAAAGTGGTAGAATATTAGCTGTTTTATATTAATTTTATATAAATCTTTTATCTGGCACATTTTAATTTTAATTTTATTTTTTAGTTGCTAAATTTGTTTTATTTCCTCCACAGAAAACACCAGAGAAACTTCAAGACAAAAATACATTCTGATTTTCTACAGAGTAATAACTATTTTTATTGTGTGTAACTTTAGTTAATGAATTTTTTATTTACAGAATCCAACATGCAATCATTCCACGGAAGTCATTCCATGAAGTTTGCATTTATAAGAAATAAATGAAAGGAAAAGAAAAAATAAGGAAAGGAAAAGAAAGAGAAAAATAATAACAGTTAGATATGCAGACTTAAAAGAATCAAAGACTGTCCTGTGGACTGTAACTAGTCTTTCATGAAGATTCCTCATAATCTGTAACAGCATTTAAATGAATGTTTGCAACTTTAGAATAATATTTCTGTTTTAAAAAATATTTCAGCACATAAAAATGTTCCGTGTATTCTATAATAATATTTCTAGTAAACTGTAGGAGATTTAGGGATATTAATAGTTAACAATAAAAAGATTTACTTTATACTATATAATGAATTTGAATAAACTTCAAACAAAATTATTTCAAATATGTTAATGAGAAACTGAGCTTTGTTCTATGAACATAATATTTAACATTAGATTTTGAAAAGGTCGCCTTCATTTTTTTACTCTGTATTCTGGCATAAAGTCATTCTAACATAAACTTTGCAAGGATAGTGCAATTTACCCCAATAACCATTCTTTACTAAGACTCAACAATTGTCTACACTTTGTTATGCTTTGTTCTTTCATTTCCTTCTTCCAACCCTCCTTCCCTCCCTTCCTTCCTTCCTTCCTTCAAAATTTATTTAATGATTTTATATAGGTCTTGTTAGCACTGCTGATATTTTGGGTTGGATCATTTTTTGTTGAAAGGGTCTGCCCTGTGTACTATAGGCCAAAATATAAAACTTCAAATAAAATATTTTCAAATATGTTAGTGAGAAACAGACTTTGTTCTGTGAATATTATTTTTAATATTAGTTTTTGTGGCTGACATGGTTATCCTCCTGTTTTACTTCTTATTTTGACATTAATCTCATTCTAACATAAACTTTGCAAGGAGAGTACAATTAACCCCCATAACCATGTTTTACTAAGATTCACTAATTGTCCACACTTTGTTCTGCTTTGTTCTTTCCTTCCCTCCTCCCTCCTTCCTCCTTCCCTTCCTTCCTTCCTTCCTTCCTTCCTTCTTCTCAATTTAATAATATAGATGTACTTTTTTTCTGAATCATTTGAGGGTAAATTGGTGGCATTGTACCCTTTTATCCCTTAATGCTCCAGTGTGTATTTCTAAGAATAAAATATCTCTAAGTTAAGCACAGTAAAATTATATTTTAAAAACCTCAAGAAATATAATATTGATGTATTATCTAATCCAGTCCAAATTTAATTTCATGAACAGTACAAAGAAAACTCCTTTTAGCTATTTTAATTTGTTGAATTCAGCCCAGACATTGTAACTGGTTTTCATTTCTCTTACGCCTCCTTAATCTGGAATAATTCCTTTGTCATTCCCTGGGTTTGATAATTCTGGAGTACAATCATTAATTCTGAAGTATATAGGCCTATTACTTCATAGATTATCCCTCATTTAGGTCTGTGTGGTGCTTCCTTATGATTAGATTAGTGTTACGCTTTTTTTTTTAGGAGATAATGGGGATTGAACCCAGGACCTTGTATATGGGAAGCAGATGCCCAACCACTGAGCTACATTTGCTCCCTAGTGAGGATTGATTTTTTCATTTGTTTGTTTGTTTGTGTTTTTGTTTGGAGGTACCAGGAATAGAATCCAAAAACTTTTATGTGGGAAACAGGTGCTCAACCACTTGAACTACAACCATTCCCCAGGTTATGCATTTTAGCAAGAAATAATGCAGAGGTGATGTTGCATCTTCATTTATAATATGATAAGGAAAAGACATTGCCTACTTATTAAAGATCCTATATGTTTCTCAAATGAAGGGATAATTATAAATTATAGCTTCACTCTTATGTAAAATCATTTTGGAGTAGGTGGTCACTTCAAAATTGTCCCTTGGTTGGATGTGGTATCGAGGATTTTTTTAAAAAATTACTTCATTACCCCAGGTTTAATTTGGATGTAATACTTTTAAACCACAAAAATCCTTCTAAGTTTTCTTCCTCTATGTAGATTTCCCCTATATTGATTCTCTTATTCTGTTATCCTAACTCTATTTTCATTTATATTTTAGTTTATTTCTTTTCTTCTCTATTTCTTACCTTCATTTATTTTTCTGAAATGCAAATTATTGTGAAAAGCTATATAGCCAGTGTGTGTGTATATTTGAGTGTGTATTTTTGTGTTAGTGCTATGGAAGATTAGATTACATAAATGTATGATGGATTGATGACATTTCCATTGCTTCTTAAATATATGGTCTTCCTCATGCGAGACTTCAGTGTAGACACTGTATATCTTAATCTCACAGGAAGAATAAAAAGTGAGAACAAGGAAAGCTAGAAGAATTTTACTGTTTATTATTAAATAATTTTTCACAGAACGACATGGTTATTATTGGTAAGTTATGCAATTAAAGATTTAGAGGCAGTATTAGAAATTAAACAGAAAATTGTAATGGTTATTAAAGTCATGTTACACTATCCTGCAGAGAACGCAATGAATATAAAAATTCAAGATATAACCTATGAGAGATACAGCAAAGGTGCTGCCACTAAAGTCCTCTGTCCTTTCTTGGCACCATAATCTCATTAGCAATTCTAAATTGGGAATATGCAAAAACCCTTTATTTGGACAGCTCAACAAGAGGGAGAAAGTAGATTCCTGCTGTAATATGGGTTCTCCTTACTCCTACTATCTGGAGACAAATGTCATGGGCATTCTCTAAATGCCTATCATAATTGTATGCACATCTTTGGCACAATACATCTTTAAATAAAATTTTATTATACCATTAATTGACTTCAAATTCTGTTCTTCCATTCTGCCTTTCATTCACCCATGAAAAGTTCTTTTTCTCTGATGTCTTTTTATTTTTTTTTTGTCTTGATGATATACATCATTTTATTTTTCATACCCTTAGAGTTTCAGAGTTCTATTGCTGCAGTGCATATACACCAATCTTAGTGATTATCTCAAGGCCCATTTACATACAAATAATCTTTCAGTTATCTTAACACAACCAATGAGAAAAATTAGTTTATAAGTATATGAAAAACCTCTTATTCAAAAATATGGTACTTTTTAAAGACAAATTTGTGATAAAATGGAATCAATGGTCTTGGGACACTGTGATCTCTTGCCCTGAGGGCATTCAAGAGGAAGGTGGATACCAAATTGGAAATGTGTTATAAGCAGTTTAAAAATTTATTTATTTTTTTTATGGATGCTCAAATATTTGAAAGGCTGGTATAGAGTTTAAATATCTTTCTTCTTAGCAAACTAGAGTATAGCTTCAGATTTGAGAACTGCAGTTAACATTTAGAAATGCCAGCAATACCAGACTGAATTCAAAGCAATGAAATAAAATCAAATAAAGCACATTAGAGATTGGAATGCATAGGGGTAGTCTGGCTTATATGCCTAATAAGGTAGGGCTGGAGAAGCAGGGAATCTTCAGAGAGGGAAAAAATCTTGGTCCATAATTATATGAATTAATCTGACACTCACCTTTCTCTGATACAAAAGATGGTGCCTTGGCATTCATCCTGAATGTGAACTAGAAAAGAAGCAACTCACAATGTTATATATGATGGCATGTTCTTCCCTCAATAAACATATTTGACATAGGTACCCATTTAGTCAAACATGACTGAAATAAATAACTGGAATAGCTAGTCATCTTTTGACTTCTGAGATAATTTTGATGCTCCACAACTTTTTCATGGCATTTTTCACTTCTGCATTCCTTAATGTGTAGTTGAGTGGATTAAAAAAAAAAAAAAAGGTGTTCCAATAGTATAAAGTACTGCCACCATCTTATCCATGGGGAAAGTGGTTGCAGGACATGTATAAATGAATATACATGGACCATAGAACAAGATGACAATGGTGATATGGAAAGTGCATGCTGAGAGGGCTCTTTTCCTCCCTTCTCTACTGCAGTTACTCAGAGAATGCAAGATGACAATATATGGGATCATCAGAATCTTGAAACTGCTTGTGCAAATGGTCCCACTATTGGACACCAACAGTAGGTTGATCACATAAGAGTCCATGCAGGCATGTTTCAACTAGGGCTGTAAATCACAATAAGGATTAGTGATTGGTTCCACAGAATGGCAATCTCAAGGCCAGGACAATCTGAGCTGTAGAATGATGAAAGACCCTATCCAGGCCAGAATAATCAAGTGGTGCAGACCTGCCAGCTCATGATGGTTGAGTAACATAAGGGCTTACAGATGGCCACATATCGATCAACAGCCATGAGAATGAGGACTAAGATCTCCATGCAGCCAAATATATGTAATGCAAAGACTTGTGTCATGCACTCATTGTAGGATATGATATTTAAAGAGAGAACATCCTCAATTAGCTGAGGGGCTGTGGAAGTTGAATAGCAAAGATCAGCAAAGGACAAATAAAATAGGAAGAAGTACATGGGGCTCTCAAGTGCCCGACTGATCTTAATGGTCACAATAATGAGCAAATTCCCCACCACTATTCCCACATAGAAAATTAAGAAGATTAAAAAACACCATTTTCTGCCTGGAAGGATCCTGTATTAATCCTAAACATATGAATTCAGTTACATTGCCATTTTGCTGCATTATTTCAGTCAATTTGGGGAAAGCATAGGTTATAAATATTTCATCTGAAAGGTGAAAAGAAATAATTTTATAAAAAACTCATTTGGAGCATGAGTATGTGCTTTACTTTAACAATTGGTAATCATTTACCTTTCTATGTATTGATTTTTCTTGAATGAAATGTTATTCATAATACTTATTTAAACTATAGACCTGATTGCATAAGAGGGTGCAATAGGAAAATATGAAAAAGTAAATGATTCTTCAGGTGTAAATAAATGTTAACTTTGTGGATTTGACACAACTAGGTCATTTCCTGATCTGAATGTCTATTTTTTTTTAGTTTCAGCAGGGAACTATCAATATTAGTGGTATTGTGATACAAAATAGCAAAAAGCTTTGTGTAATTTCCTTCAATAAGATTTTTCATTTCTTGGACCTGTTAATCCAGGCATAGAAGTCACTTCAAGTGCTATTCTGAACATCCAGTCAATGATTGTCTAAACATTTGAGAGCATCTTCCTTAATAAATCCAACATGCATGCACACACACACACATAGAAAAGTAGACAAGAACCATAAGATTTTAGCCTACAGAGTTTCTGGGTGACAGAGAAATATAGTGCAATGAACAACAATCCAAGAAGCCTGTCAGCTGTCACCTTGACTAAGTTTATTTCTTTTCACTTTTCCTCTCAAATAATTTTAGTCGATTCCAGTTATAAATCCAACCTCTCATTAAATTTCTGTGATTTTTAATCATAGCATGTTGCCCACAGTTAAATTCTTCCCCTTATTCATTATTTTTCTGGCTCTCTCAACATGTTTTTCTAAAATACAAAAAGAAACTGAGACTATCTATATTTAAGAAAAAGGAGATGGAGGGCATTTGCCTTAAATCAGATTATTCTTTCAAATTTAAGTTTACAGTTCAAGAACCAAGGATTTAGAAAATGAGCTCAGGAATCTCAAAGTCAGAGCTGAGGCTTTTCTTTTTTTTTAATAATAATAATAATTTTTAAAAAAAATTTTAAACGATACTTAGATTACATAAATGTTACGCAAAACTTATAGGGATTCCCATATGCACCACCTTCCACAGCGCCCATAACCTCCCACATAAACGTC
The DNA here is from genome assembly GCA_029593785.1 of Cabassous unicinctus. Classification (NCBI taxonomy): domain Eukaryota; kingdom Metazoa; phylum Chordata; class Mammalia; order Cingulata; family Chlamyphoridae; genus Cabassous; species Cabassous unicinctus. Next base: position 11,285 of record JAQZBX010033116.1, on the reverse strand, counting down.
CTCTATTAGTGTGGCACATCACCTGCAATGGATTTACACACCCGGGGCCTTGCCATTAAACATGGACCATAGTTCACATTTTAGACCACACTCTCTTCCATACAGTTCTGCATGTTATATGATGATATAAAATGGCCTATATCTGTCGTTGCAATGTCACTCAGGATAATTCCTAAGTCCCAAAAAAGTCCCTGTATTACAACTGCTTTTACCTCTCCCTGCCGCCAAAGCATCCAGTGGCCACTGTCTCCACATTAATGTTGTAATTTCTTTCATTTCTTGAATCATAATATGTCTATAAAAGAATACCAGTAAATCCACTCTAGTCCATAGCTCTTCCCCCAATCCTGAGGAGTCTGGGATGGTGATGTCCACACCACCTCCAAGTGAGAGGGGGTTTATATCCCATGGATAAGATGAATGGGATTATCCTGCCTGCAGCTGCAGACTCTCTCCATTCCCTGGGGTGGCCGCTGTCCATCATCATTTCCCTCCAGGTGTCCTGGGTGAGTCTATTGAGCTGTAGAGTAGGAGTTGCATTTCCACCGATATTCCGGGCCCAGGTGGCAAATGGACAACACAAAGACTCCAGTTTCTGGAAGTACACCTACAAACTCCAGCACCACATAGAAGTTTGAAGCTTTTCAATAGAATTTTTGTCATCATTGTTCTTGAGCATCCCAAATATTGTCTCCCATGGAGACGACAAACAAAAATTGAACTAGTGTTTATTTAACTATATGCCATTACACTGGTATAATTGTTTTATGTACATTATCACACTTATTCCTCTAAATAATAGCATAGGCACAAGCAAATGAATTGTCTGGTAAAATATTTTTTACTCCATATATGATACATAAAAGTATATTTTCTTTAAATATACATAAATTTCACAAATCAGCCTTTAAAATGGCAACACAAATGAATAATGGGCAAAGACAAATTTCACAAAAGATCCTTCTCCTTATCAAAAGAATTATACATAGGAAAAGATACTAAATTCCATTCACTGTTATAGTTTCTAATTAGATTACTTTTCATGTATTATATTAGTAAAATGATGTTTTGATGAATGTTTAACATGTAGTGCTGGCAAATGTGTAGTAAACTATCAGTCTCATGTATTTTTCATATGAGTTCAAGTGGGTGCAGACTATTAGGGGATGGTTTTCAACATCTATAATATCACAACTGCACATGATCATAAGCCCAGTGATTCAATTTCATACATAATACACTTACTCTCATTCACAACATCCTTTCCATTGTACCAAAAGATGTAAAACAACTTAAATGTCCATCAGAAGAGTAATGAATAAATCAGAGATGATACTTTTATGCAATCATTGATTAAAACCAAAGCAGATACATAGGAAATGGTCTCTAAAATATATGATGAAGTGCAAAAAATCTAAGACTAAATTATAAACTTCAAATGGTAAAATTTTCATTAATAGCAGAATACTATATCTTATACACAAATTATAGAGTACATAAACAGAATGTGTTTTATATAAATTGATTGTAATTTGAAGAGTACCAAGGACAAGCATAATAACTATAGTCTTTGGGATGGGAAACCGCTTTCTAAGCATCAGAAATAGGGGAAGACCTATAATTTAAGATGTACCCTTTGTTAATATGTGAAAATATACAATAATCATATCCCACATTGATAAATAAAGATTTTAAAAATCTTATGTTAGGAGTAGAAGTGGTTGCATGTTTACATTGGCATATCATTGAGACCTCAAATCTCTCTTCTAAACTAGGAACTAGGCAGGAGGACAAACAATATTCTTATGGCAAGATTAATATCCAGGAGCTTGAGTAGATATAGAGGAAATTCTGGAATCCAGTGTTCTTTACATTAAACACCACTGCACTGCCATTAAATACCATTGCTCTGTCATTAATTCTTGCATTCTGGGAAGTTATCCAATTGTATTTTTTGTCAAAATTCTTCAGCATAAAGAAATGAAAAATTGTTTGTTGTTTCTATCAATTAAATATTTAGAGAGATAAAGGTAGATACATATGATAGACAGGTAAGATAGATAAAGAGACAGACATGTATACATATATATATAATGCGTATAATTTTTATACAATAGGATGTCATGACACAAGAATGACTTGCATTAGAATGGAAGCAATATAAGGACTTAGATTTCTATTTGTTCACTGTTAAATTTCAGCATCTAGAATAAAAGTATGTGCTAAATTAATATTTGTGAAATGAATGGAAAAATTCAAGAGGATTTCCCAAAGGTGCAATTCCATATTGTCTTACACTATTTTATACTGACTTTCTATTGAGGAGATGGGAAATCTGCAAACCACTATATCAATGACAAAATCATCACCTCCATGAAGTATTTGCTGGAACACCTAAATATAATATTTCTCTCCTTGTCCCTCTCACTACTAACTACCAATATCTCTTACCTTGTAGTAGCCATTCCCATCAAGAACTGATATGCATACCTTTTATTTTGAACTTCTCATTTTAGATTGTAAATAACTCCTGTAAAAGTCCATATACTATCTCTCTATAGTGACCTATATGTATTGGATACTTGCCATGGGTTTAAACAGATAGACTTTCTTCAAGTATTAATAAATTCTAGTAAGTTATTCCCCAATAAAAAATTTTATCAGCTTTTATGAAGATGTTAGGATTTGCTGGTACCCACTTCTTTTCCCAAGGTAATTTGGAAACAACTTAATCAGACAAGAAGAAAAAGTGTTTCTAAGATGCCATCCGATTATTCTAGAAAAAGGATCTTTTTGAACTCACAAAGAGGTATTGGTTTCTCACTGGTCTAAGAGACACAAACTAAGATGTTCCCAGTTTCACCCCACACTTTCTGAACTCTAGCATCACACAAGATTTTAACTGGGGAATGAATTTTTTGGCCTCCCTCAAGGAGTACTTAACATGAATGATGCAAAATATCAGAATCTGGAGAAAGTCATTTCTTAAGTGTCCCTTCCTTACCAATTAAGAAACATGATCCAGATGTGAGAAAGAGCTTAATTTGTCTTTTTAGGTTATGGAAATAGGTGGCCTATTTCTGCAATTGAGGTGTTAGTTGGGACCTAAATAACACCCCTTGACTAGAGTAAAAATACGTTGTCATCCAGTACCCAGATCTTGGTTTCTAATATCATTGTCCAATAAAACAAAATAGGACTTCTGGGAGATTTGCTTAATTCTAGGGCTATGACAAGGAATGTATAAGAGCATAATTTAGTGTCAGAAACTAAGGAAAAAATTAAAATTAAAAGTGGAAAAATAGCCCACAAAAAACAAAACAACAAAAACATACATGCATACACAATGTAGAGGATATATCAATGGGACACAGGAGACAATAGAGCTCTTAATGGGCAAAGCTGGAAAAATGTGATAGAGAAAATAAATAGCACAATATTGGAATATTATCAAAAGTATAAAATAAATATCCATGTTTCCATACTGATATAAATGAGTGATTGAATAAAAAATAGATGGTGAGAACAGACAAATTTCCCATATATAACAATTCCAAATAACTTATATAGATTCTATAGCTGTAAAGAAGTAGATCATAACCCTCGACTTTTTAGTGTGGGATACAGATAGTGACTTCCTTCCAAAGAGTACATTATGGAAAGGGGAAGAGGAAGAGTAACTATAGTAGAGAAACCTGGAAAATACTATCTCAGCCAAATTATCAAGGTTAACATCAAGAGTGATGAGTCATATTGTTAGTATATACCTTTGATATGATGTAATGATATGGAGCTTTTCCTTTGTGATCTTTCTCCCCAAAACCCATAACACCAATACAATCACGACAAAAATATTAAAATCCAGCTGACGGATAATGTCCCAAAGGTCTGAGCAGTCTTCCTCAGTACTTTTAATGTCATGAAAAATAAGAAAAGTCTGAGAAACTGTCACTATTTGGAGGTTCTTAGGGAAACTTGATGCCTAAGTGTAATGTGGTATCCTGGATGAGATTCTAGAATAGAAAAAAAAAAGTTAGGTCAAACCTAAGGAAATCTGAGTAAATTAGGGAATTTAGTAATTTAATTGTGCCAAATATACCATATTAATGTAAGATGTTGTTAGGGGAATCTGGGAGTGGAGTATATGGGAACATCTGTACTATTTGTGCAACTTTTCTGCAAATCAAATATTATTCTAAATATTTTTGTTTAAAAATTATGATCCTGAAAATATGTGTATTTAAATCAGTTTTATCAACTATATAATGAATACCAGTCAAGCAAAACATTGTACTCTAAATGTTGGCATACACATCATTTTAAAGATATAGTTTGTAGAGAAGAAAACATTTCCTCTAATTTTTAACTGTAATTTTAGTAACATAAAGCAAAGTAGAAAGGTAACTACCATCTTTGGTGTACATTCTATGTGACAGTTATCATATAGAAATTTTACATGCTAACTCTTAAATCTGCTATGCAATGCTTTCAATCATGATTATTTATTTAATATATAAGTAAAGTGAGGTTCAGAGATACTAAGCAACTTGTTTTAATCAAATACCTGGAGAACAATAATGGTGTAATTGAACTCATATCTGTGTAAAACAAAAGCCCCTGGTTTTATGCTATCATTTACATATTTATTTTCATACACTATTTTTACAGTAGTTTTAGGTTTAAAGAAAAATTATGCAAAAAAATAAAGAGTTCCTATATATATCCCCCTTCCACATTTTCTCCTATTTTATCATTTTGCATTAGTATGGTACATTTGTTGCAATTGATGAACACTACATGTGTCTTTCCCTCCCCCTTCCCCCAGAGCCTCCAGTGGCCACTGCTTCCACATCAACATTGTAATTTCTTCCATTGCTAGAATCACAAGTCTATAGTAGAATACCAGTAGGTCCATTCTAGTCCATAGTTCATTCCCCAATCACGAGGATTCTGGGATGGTGTTGTCCACTCCACATCTAATTGAGAGGGGGCTTTGATCCCATACAGCCAATGGATGGGACTTTCCTGCTTGCAGTTGCAGGCTCTTTCATTTCCTTGGTATGGTGGTTGTCAATCCTCATCTCCTTGTTAGTTGTGCTGGGTAAGTTCAATGAACTGGAGAGTAGGTGTTGTAACTCTGCTGAGGCTCCGGACCCAGCTGGCACATGGAAAGCCAAAAGACTCCATTCTCTTGGATATACACCTACAAACTCCAGCACCAAATATAGGTTTAAATAGTAGGGACAGATAAGCCATGTGTAGGGAAGCCATAATTGAGTCCAACTCTGTCACTCTCAGGAGCACAAACTCCAAAGTAGAACCCACTGGCAAGGAACCAAATTCTGGAGCTATCTGCCCATACCATAGGCCCTGGGTGTCTCCAGAGCCCTCAGGAACCCTACTATTTGGGGGTAGTATGCACTTTGGCAGTCTATGAGATCCTGCTGAGATGTGCATAAGTGTTACTTCTGGGATGACTTCCTGACTCACTTTGAAGTCTCTTAGCCATATAAAATTGTTTTTCCCTTTTCCCCTTTTTATTTGAGGTCTTTTTCCAGTTGCATTGCTAGCTGGTGCTTGGTAGTAATCCCTCGGTGCCAGGAAGGCTCATCCCCAGGAGTCATGACCCATGCTGGGGGGAAGGTAATACATTAATATGCTGTTTGGCTTAGAGAGATTGCAACATTTGAGCACAAGGAGGTTCTCAGAAGGCAACTCTTAGGCACCCTACAACACTAGCCTAAGTTTCAATTTCAAGAGCAATGGCTCACAGGCACAGTCATCAATATCAAGGGTCCATCAATGGACCATTCTATTTCTCCAGTCATTACCCCTGCATTTGGGTGAAAGTTGCTGCTCCATTAGAGAACTTGACAGAGCTCTCCAGGATGGGAATTCAATATTCTCTCGGTTATTGTGTGAATGTCCACCCACTGAGACAATGCCCCGTGAACATTTGCACACATTTATTTACCTTATTTGTATGTCCAGGAGAACTTCCTCCCATGTATCCCCTATCACTGACACCCTTCTCCAATGATCCTCTCCTGCCCAAGTAGTAACTCTTTTGTCATTTAAAGCTTCTTCAAAAAGGAAGGCAATAAAATAGCAAAATACAATCAATAGGAAAATGAAATAATAATGGTAGGTTTAAATATAAAAAATAAAATACATAAAAATTTAAAGAAAACTAAAAGTAAAATAAAATTTTAAAAATGGGATATTAAAAAATAATGAAAAATATTAAAACTTTTTTTTTAATTTTGCCTTTCATCACAGTAATATCTCTTGTCCTGTATGTACAGAGACATTTTCTTCCATTTATTCCCCAGTGTCTTACTTTTTTTTCATTTTGTTTTCAAAGAAGTTTTAGGTCACAGTAAAGTCACATATGAGAATACAGGGGACTTCCATATATGCAGCACCCTTCCCCTTTTCTCCTTTCCCATATTAATACCTTCTTATATGTGGATGCTACATTTGTTACAATTGATATACAAATAGTGAAACATAGCTACTAACCATGGTCAATGGTTTACATTATGGTTTACATTTTAGAAGTACACTTCTATAAATTTTGATAAAATTTAACATGGCCCGTGTCCATCATTACAAGATCATGTAGAACACTTCCATTGCCCACTAAATATCCCCTGTTCCATCTATTCTATTCCTTGCCCCCTCCCCTTGGGGCCCACAGCAACCACCTGTCTTCAGTCCTTGGATGAAAAGATTCATGGTTACTTGCATCAACAATGAAGTCTTGACACACTGGTTTGTCCTCCCGTATTAGGAACTGTCCATGCTCTCCAGAGATAGCCGCCCCTCTGTTGGAGAACATATCAGTCCTCCCCAGGATTGAAGTCCAGTGTCTTTACACTCATTATGTGGGTCTCCACCCACTGATTCAATACATTATGACAAAATGATCACTCACACACTCCCTAGAAGCCCACCCCAGGTGTGCCTTGTCCGAAAGCCCCCCATCCAACGCCCTAAACCAGTAAGCCTTCCTTTTCTTCTTTCTGCTAGACTACATTTCCCAAGTTCTTTTCAGTTAATTATGTTTGTGCATGTGACTGTGTATTAGCCAATAGGATGTGAATGGAAGCAATGTATGCTACTTCAAGCCTCCTTCACACAGCTCTCCTTCTTCTCCTACCATTTTGACTTGCTGAGATGAGGGCCAAACCCATGGGTGACATTGGAAGCCACTTGCTAAAGAAGGTAAAGTTTAGGCCTGATTTATGATGTGGAAGAGGGTAACCTCACCCACCTGTACTTCCTTCATTAGTGTGGCACATTCATTGTAATTGATAAACGCATCCTGGGACATTGCCATTGAGCATGGACCATAGTTCACATTGTAGTTTATACTCTCTCCCATTCAATTCTGCAGGCTATGGTAAAATAAATAATCACCAATATCTGTCATTGCAATGCCATTCAGGACAATTTCCAAGTTCCCAAAAAAGCCCCTGCATTACACGTGTCCCTCCTTTCATTTCTAATTTAGTCTTTGCATGCTCCCTCTTTTGTTCATTGTCAGTCTCTTAATTTTATTGATTTTTCAAAGAACCAATTTTTTATTTCATTGAGTCTCTCTATCGTTTTTTTTTAAATTTCTCTATTTCATTTATCTCCACTCTAATATTTGATTCATTTTATATTTGTTTTGTTCCTCTTTTCTAGTTCCTCCAGATGTGATATTAGTTCTCTGATGTGACATCTTTCTTCTTTATTAGTATAAACATTTTGATCTATAAATTTCCCCCTCAGCACTGCTTTTGCTGTATCCCATAAGTTTAGGAATGTTGTAATTTTCTTTTAATTTGTGTCAAGATATTTCCTAAATTCCTTCATGATTTCTTCTTTGGACCATTAGTTAAGTGTCTTGTTTAATTTTCCCATATTTGTGAGTTTCAAATTTTCATTCTGTTATTGATTTCTTTCTAGCTTCATTCCATTGTAGTCTGAGAAGATATATTTTATGATTTCAATATTTTTAAATTTGTTGAGACTTAGGTGTGACCTAATAGATTGCTTTTCCTAGAGAGTGATGTCTGTGTACTAGAGAAGAATGTGTATTCTGCTATTTTGGGGTGAAGTGTCTATATATGTTTTATATAGTTTAGTTTAGTTAGTTTATAATATCATTCAAGTCTTCTATTTTCTTAGAGATCTTTGTCTCAATGTTCTATCCGTTATTGAAAGTGGTTGTATTGAAATCTCTTTGTATTTATGTAAAACCATCTATTTTTCCTTTTAAATCTGTTAATATTAGCTTCACATATTCACAAGTTCCGTTGTTAAGTGTATGTTTTGATTTCCTAGCTCCTAAAATAAATATTTGTACAATAGGTTGGCTTAACAACAGGAATTTAATTTGTTCAGTTTAAGAGGCTATAAGGCTTACTTTCTCCTAGGAGCAGTTTCTTCTGGCTGGTTTGAAATCTTTGGGGTTCCTCGGCTTTTATGCCACATGACGATGCACATAGCAGTATTTTCTCATTTCTCTTCTAGGATCTACTGACTGCCAGTTTGTGGTGGCTCCCCATGGTTTCTTTCATTTCCAATTTCCTTAGCAGATAAAGTCTTTATCATATTGGATTAAGGTTCACTCTCATTCAATTTTGACAAACATTTACTAATAACATCTTCAAACATCCTATTTACAAATAACTTCACACCCCAGTACAAGAGGTTGGTACATAAAAATGCCATAAAAGCATTGCCACCTCTTTACTTTCAACCCCATACCCACATATCCCAAGTTTTCACCTGGTGCCTCTCCCATCTCTCCCCGAGTACCTTGATTATTCTAAACCAACCTTCCGCATCTAAACACCTGTCAACCCTGCACTACCAAACCCAATAATATCTCTAACCACCTGTTCTATCCCTTCAATACACAACAAGATTTTATCACTTTACTATAGATTATGTCCGTAAGGGTGATGGCTCACAAATTTCTCTTCTTTCACTTTCTTGTAACCCTATCTTTCAGACAATAGTTCTCAGAGACTGCTTAATTTCCTTAATTCATATCAGGGAGGTTATGTATTGTTCATCCTTCAATGCCTGGCTTGCTTCATTCAACATGAGGTCTTCAAGATTCATCCAAGTTATCCCATGTGTCAGCACTTTATACCTTCTTACAACTGAGTAATATTCCATTGTATGTATGAATGACATTTTGTTTATCCATTCATCTGTTGATGGGCACCTGGGTTTATTTCAACTTTTGGCAATAATGAACAATGCCGCTATGAACATTGGAGTGCATATATCTGTTCATGTCTTTGCTTTCAATTTTTTTGGGTATGTACCTAGCAGTGGAATTGCTGGATTATATGGAAGATCTCTAGTAAGATTTTGAGGAACCACCAACTGTCCTCTACAGTGGCTGGACCATTCCACAATCCCACAAACACAGTCTGCTGTTTTTTTAATAGCCACCATTCTAATGGGTGTAAGATGGTATCTTATTGTAATTATGATTTGCATTTCCCTAATAGCTAGTGATATTGAGCAACTTTTCATGTGCTTTTTAGCCATTTGTATTTCTTCCTTGGAGAAGTGTCTTTTCAGGTCCCTTGCCCATTTTTTAAATGGGTTGTTTGTCTTTTTATTTTCGAGGTGTAAGGCTTCTTTATATATGCAGGATATTAGGCTCCTATCCGCTATATGGTTGCCAAATATATTCTACCATCAGGTAGGCTGCCTTTTTATTTTCTTCATAACATCCTTTGAGGTGCAAAAGTTTTTAATTTTGAGGAGATCCCATTTACCTATTTTTTCTTTTGCAGCTTGTGGTTTGGGTGTGAAGTTCAAGAAACCATTTCCTATTACAAGGTCCTGTATATGCTTCCCTACATTATCTTCCAAGGTCTTTATGATTTTGGCTCTTATATTTAGATATTTGATCCATCTTGAGTTGATTTTTGTATAAGGTGTGACATGGTGTTCCTCTCTCATTCTTTTAGATATGGATATCCAGTTCTCCCAGCACAACTTGTTGAAGACACCATTCTCTTCCAACTGAGTGGGCTTTGTGGCCTTGTCGAATATCAGAAGACTGTATATCTGAGGATTTATATCACAACCCTCAATTCAGTTCCATTGGTCAGTATATCTATTCTTATGCCAATACCATGCAGTTTTGACCACTGTAGCTTTATAGTATATTTTAAAGTCAGGTAGTGTGATACCTCCAACTTCATTTTTCTTTTTCAATATGTCTTTGTCAATTCAGGGCTGCTTAGCCTTCCAAATAAATGTTGTAGTTTGTTTTACCAATTACATAAAAAATACAGTGAAGAATTTTATTGGGAGTGCAATAAATCTGTAGATTAATTTGGGTAGGATAAACATCTTGATGATGTTAAGTCTTCCTATCCATGAACAAGTAATATTCTTCCAATTATTTAAGTCTTCTTTGATTTCCTTTAACAATGTAGTGTACTTTTCTATATATAAGTCCCTTACATCTTTAGTTAATTTATTTCTAGGTATTTGATTCTTTTAGTTACTATTGTAAATGGTATTTTTTTTCTTGATTTCCTCCTCAGGTTTCTCATTATTGGTGTACTGAAATGCTACTGATTTTTGACCATTGATCTTATAGCCTGCGATGTTACTTAACTCCTTTATAAGTTCTAGAAGGTTTGTTGTCGATTTCTCAGGGCTTTCTACATATAGGATCATGTCATCTGCAAATAATGAAATTTTACTTCTTCTTTTCCAATTTGGATGCCTTTTATATCTTTTTCTTGCCTCAGTGCTCGAGCAAGTATTTCTAAGACAATGTTAAATAGGAGTGGTGATACTGGGAATCCTTGTGTTTTTCCCAATGTCAGAGGGAAGGCTTTTAGGGTTTCACCATTGAGGATTATGTTAGCTTTGGGTTTTTCATATATACCCTTTATCATGTTCAGAATGTTTCCTTCTATTCCTATCTTTTGCAGTGTTTTTATCAGGAAAGAGTGCTGTATTTTGTCAAATGGTTTTTCTACATCTATAGAGATGATCATGTGATTTTTTTCTTTCAATCTGTTTATGTGGTGTATTACATTGATTGATTTTCTTATGTTCAACCATCCTTGCATACCTGGGAAGAAACCCACTTGGTCATGGTGTATAATTCTTTTGAGATGTTGTTGTATGCGATTAGCAAGTATTTTGTCGAGGATTTTAGCCTCTATGTTCATTAGAGAAATTGGTCTCTAACTTTCCTTTCCTGTGGTATCTTTGTTTGGCGTTGGTATTAGGGTAATTTGGCATCA
>JAQZBX010033115.1:9190-25638 GCA_029593785.1 Cabassous unicinctus | reverse complement strand
GTATACTATATAGCTTACTAACTGTAGAGCAGGTAATAAGCCAATGATGTTGTCATTGCAGATATATCACTTTTCTTGAGCTGGTCTCTATATTCCTTCAGATCATACTAAAATCAATACATTTTAGTATAATAAATATTTAGTATTGCCTAAAGTCAATAACGCAAAAAAACAATTTGGTATTAGAAACAAATTTCACTAAGTAGACATGATATTTAAATACTCTTCACCTTCTAAATAAAGGGTTTTTGTAATTATTTCTTCCTTTAAGGCATACAGTTTATGAAGTACTAAAATTGAGCCAGTGAGCATGAGCAACAAAAGAAAAAATAGACAAATTGAATTTCATCAAAATTAAAAACTTTTGGGCATCAAAGGACATTATCAAGAAAGTGATAAGACAACCTACAGAATGGAGAAAATATTTGAAAATCATGTATCTGATAAGGGTTTAATATTCTCAGAATATATAAAGAACTCCTACAACTCAACAACAACAAAGGACAAAACAACCCAATTAAAAAATGGGCAAAGGACTTGTATAGACTCTTCTCTAAAGAAAATATACAAATGGCCAATGAGCACTTGAAAAGATGCTCAACATCGTTAGCCATTAGGGCAATGCAAATCAAAACCTCAATGATGTTTGCTTGTCTCTTTTTTGTTTATTATTTTTATTGGAATAATGAAAATGCTCTAATAATGATTGAAGTGATGAATGCACAACTATGAGATTATAGCAAATACTATTGATTGTACACTTTGGATGGATTTATGCTTTATTAATATGTATCAATAAAATCTATTTGTTTATTAAAAAAAAAACCTCAATGAGATACCACCTCACACCCACTAGGATGGCTATTCTTTAAAAATGGAAAATAAGTATTGGTGAGGATGTGAAGAAATTCAAACTCTTGTGCATTTCTGGTGGGAATGTAAAAGGTGCAGCCTCTTTGGAAAACAGTTTTGTGGTTCCTCAGTAAGTTTAATATAGAATTACCATAAACCTGATAATCCCACTCCTAGGTATATACCCAAAAGAATTGAAAGCAGGGACTTGAACACCTATTTGCACACCGATGTTCATAGGGGCATTATTTACAAAATGTTGGCCAGTAAGATATAGCTGCAAATTGGCAGCTTTTCGGCAAGCCATCTAATCTCTCTGGGTCTACCTCTTCATTTGTAACATGAAAAGTATGGACTAGGGGTTTTTCCTAGTTTGAAATTTGATGATTAAATTTCATAAATGGAATATCCACACCCACCCCACTCCCCAAAGAATGCTGTATTTTATCTTGGAAATGGAAAACTGACTAGGATTTAATTCTCGTATAGTGCCAAGAATAAAGTCCTTCATGAAGTTAACAAACTTGGTCATGAGAATTTTAAAGTCAGATAATCAATATGATTCTAAGTAGAAGATATACAAACAAGAGAACATGAAACCTGAATCATGTAAAAGATGTGTTTTTTTTTTAGAGTGGATAATTCACAAGACAGTAGAAAATGGTTTGAGAAAAAAATAATGGGTACCTGTAATCATTCTTTAGGAAACAGCAAGACTGGTGGGCATAAAACATAAGGCTTTCAGTCTCATTCAAATTATTCTATGGAAATAACAATTGTAACAGTGTTTCTCAACTGTCATCTTATATTTGTAAAATAGTATATATATATCTATATATCTATAATAGTACTCTTGATATATCAAGGCACACAAAATTGATGTGTGATAATTGAATGTGCTATTTAAAATTCCAATTGTTACAGTCAATTTCCATCATAACAGAAGAATTCTAGTTCTTTAAAAACAAAACAAAACAAAACAAACAAGCAGTGGTCTTGAACACAGTTATCTTGCCATCTTGAACAACTACCCTGTTAATATCAGGGATCAAATTTTTAAATAATCTAATTTCCTATCTCCAGAAAGAATGTTGGCCTTTGTGTTTACAATTTTAAAAATCTCTAACTTTTAAATCATTTTGATTATTTTGGTGTTTCCAAATTTGCAAAAACTCCAATATGTTAAAAAGTATAGGACAAAATTTATACATGGATTGTATTTTAAAACCCAAATAAAAACAAGAGTATGTAATGTAGCTTGTCTGTTATTTAAAAACAAACAAGCAACAACAAAACTTTGACATTAAAAACAAGATACAAACAAAACAAAACAAAACAAAAAACCCACCAAGATACAAAGTTTTCTATTACAGCAAATAGAAACTTAAGGGCCTAAGGAATCCTACCCTAGGAAAAGCATGGAGCTATGGGATGGAAATCAAAGAGATGAAAAGTAACTTAGGTTAAAATTTATTTTACAGCGTCTCTCCTCTTAATTTAGTAACCAAATAGATACTGGAGCGTCACAATTGTTTTATTTACATCAAATTGTTTTTCACTTACATCAAATCAAATTGTTTTACTTTTACATCAAAACATTAAGAAAATATCCTTTATTTTTACAGACCTTTCAATGAAACATCATACTGAAGGGTTGTAAGCATATTTTGAATTGATACAATTTGACTTGGTGTTTAGAAAGCAGAGTCCTTTCCTACACATAAGCAGATCTTTGATACCAATTTTCACTTTTGGAGTTCCTTCATCTTAGGTCAGGCCATCCTTCTTATAATTGCATCATAATATTATTGTCTGACTTCAAGTTAGGCATATAAATACTTTTAAAATTAAGTGAACTGAGGGTAAATTAATTTTAATGATTTTGCTTCATTTCTTGAAATAATTAGGGTTATTTTAATCTAGAGTCTTTAGATCCCTGGATATGTCTCAGAGACTCTCTCAACTCACTCAAGTTTTATGCAAAATGTGTATGTTAAGTATGTATGTGTATTTTGTACATATAGTCGATAACTTTCATCACATTCTCAAAGAGGTCTGTGACACCGAAAAAGATAAAAACAAAAAACACTGCTTTAGGATATATTAAAACCAGAGTTGGGAATTACAAGTTTAAGGACTAAGAAGGTGAGGTCCTTTGGATATATGCTAATATCTTATAATCAAAGATTTAAAGTCAGTACCCCAATAAATTTTTCCTGGAAAACAAGAATTTGCTAAAAAGCAAGGGTTATCTATTAAACTTAAGAAATGCTGTGTAAAAATGCTGTGTAAAGGAGTGCCTTAAACACATCAATTATAGCCATGGTGAAATAACAATCAAGGAGACCCTGTGCTGTTAGTAAGTCAGAGGAGTAAAGGAATATAACATGCTATATCAAACCGCACAGCACTCAAAACAATTGTTCTCATAATATACTTAAATATCATATGATGAGATAAATAAATGTTTCATCCTAGAGTTATCTCTCAGCTATCAGAATTACTCAACCATGATGTCCCTTTATATTGATTCAACAAATATATATTGAGTACCTACTAGGTCTAAGGTACTGTCCTATCCCCTGGGATACATCTTTGAACTAAAGAGACAAAAATCCCTGCTTTCACAGAGCTCATATTCTACTGAGGGGAAACAGACACCTACAAAAATAAAACATTACAGTATGTCACATGATAATACGTTTATGAAAAAAAGCAAAGCAGTGAAGGGGAATATGAGTCCTAGAGGGAATATGAGTCCTTTAGAATAGCATGGTCATCGAGAAGGTATATATAACATTTGTGGGTGACATGATATAAGAGAAGCAGATATCTGGGGTGAAAGTGTTTCAAGCTGTAGAACTATCAAGCCGAAAAGTAGAAAGATGCCTGGTCTAATGAAAGGCCAGAAACAGGCCAGAGTAGCTGGCGTGGAGTAAAGAGGAGAAGAGGGAAACGTGAGGATACCAGGTCAGATCATGAAGGGCCGTACGAGTCATCAGAAAGACTTTGGCTTTTACTCTAGTAACAATTCTCAAAAGAACAATGAATGCAGGTCAGAGCATTAGCTCATAGGTGAAGCTGGCAAACCACTTCACCAATAGTCTTTTGACTGAATGGCCCATTGAGCAACATAGATCCAAATAAAGGATATCTATAATATTGTAACTTTTAAAGGATTTCCATTTAGTAGAATTCATCTCTGAGAAACCCACATCCTCGGATACCTCATATATTGGATTGCTCGTCTATCTCCTACAAAACAGATTGGGTCTACCTTTGTACAACTTTGTTCTTAGATAATTTAATTGTTTCCACTCTCCCATATGTTTCCTTTTCTGTAAAATGGAGTAAATATCCCCTGTTCTTACCTGGCTTGCTTGTATTTGTGAATCATTTTAAGCTTCTTGGAAGTATTCTAAAAATACCCTACTACCAATTCTGGTTCCTGACACAACATTGCTCATTTATAACATCTTTTTTTCTCTATTGCACTTAGCAATTTGAAGAGAATAAAATAAGTTAAAAAAAAAAACACAAAAAAATGTTCTAATAAATTCTTTCCAGTAACAAAACATAAAGGCATTTTTTTTTAAAAAAAGAAAAACAACCAAACAAAATTATGAACCTAAGAATACCTTGAATACTATATAAAAAGTAAAGTAAATTTTTGTTAATTCTTAGAAAAATTACTACACACACACACACACACTATTCAAAAACCAAGGAAATGCCGACCCCCAGAATCAGCTAAAAAGAACATTAAATACACTGATAGGTGCACGCTAGCCAGGGGCACAGTTCATTACCTCCAATTAACCACAGAGATTTATGAATTCGAACTTAGAAAACTATTGCTGGATTTCCATGTGAAGTATGGAACTATTACACATATAAATCTATTTGATTGGTGCTTATAAAAAAAACACCTAATTAACTTGAAAAATTATCGTTAAAAATATTCTGCAGCTTCTTTCTCTCCTCTGGGTTCCAAGCTGCCAACAACAAAGCCAAGCCAAGAGGGCTCTGAGCTAGGATCGGAGGAGGCAAGCACGTAAGAATGTTTGTGCACATAGAGGAATTATGTCTTATGGTATACTTCTGCCCACATTCCAAAGTCAATTATAAATTAATTGGATTTTCTGCATCTCATTAACATAAATAACTGAAGAGTTGATTGTACCTTGAATATTTATCCTGTACTTCTTTTAAAGGCTGGCCTCAAAGCAATATCACAAAATCTAATTTGAAATCTCTGCTTCCAAGGAACTCTAACTTGAGCAATGTCAGCAAAATGCATTCTGTTTCAAAGTTTATTATGCCAGGTTCCTATAATAAATAACCTACCATAAACTGTTTTAAAATGAAGAGAAAGGTAATGAAAAATATTACACTAAAAGAGATACTGAGTAAATATATGTTCTGATTTATAATCATCTGTAAATGAAACACGAAATGAGAGAAATAGAATACTGATATTATTATAAATTAGCAGGATACTGTGTATTATGAACCATCCTCAGAAAATGGTATTCATCACTTTCACTTCTTTCTGTTTTGGAAATAAACTAATCATTTATACAAAACTTATATTAGTGTTTGTGCATCTGTGGCATTCTTAGATGAACAGAATGTTAGAGCTGGAAAATCATGGGCTCTTGGGTTCATGTTCCAGCTATGCCACCTAGTAGCTATAATGATATTGGCAGGTATTAATTGTTGGAGCCTCAGTTTCCTTAGCTGTAATGTGAAAAAAATACTGAACTTCTCTCATAGAGTTATAATGAGGATTCAATGAGTTAATACATGTAAAGTGCATGAAACATGTTTGGTAGCTATTATATTTCAAGCCTTCAATTTTACAGACAGGGAATCTAAAGCCTAGAAAGGTAAACTATGTGCCCCAAATCATGCAACTACTTAGTGGCAAAGTCAGAACTAAAAGTCAAATCCCTTGAATCACAGTTTTAGTAACTTTGTCAACTATACTTTGCTATATAGCATTGCCTCTCTGGCTTTGGCAGTTAATTAAAGCTTTCTTCTCTCCACTCCATTATCCCCAAATAAATAATTTCAGGGCCTGACTACAAATAAAGGAAAAACGCAAAGATGGGATAACTACATGTTAAAATTAAGGGGTAGGCAGAGACATTATGAAAAGGGGAATCTATCCAGGAGGTGTTTACTGCTACTGGCCAAATGTTAAACTATCACCACTCCCATTACAAGTTTGAAGCCTTAGGGCAGTATATTCTAATCTTGATCATAACTTTATCCTAGAGTCTAAGAAAATCCAGGACAACCAGTGGAGCAGGAAGAGTGTGATAGCTAAAGAATTGGTGATCTCTCTTGTACCACACTAAAATCCTCAAGCTCTTTTGCTTGGAGAAGAAAAAAAGATTAATTTTGAGTTGTCTCTCTAAGCAACATTTATAAATAAGGACCAAGAATTGAGAAGTAAAATATGACTGTAATAATTTTTAGAAGTAGCAGCAATGATAATACTAGAAATAGAAATAAACATTGGTAAGTGGTAAACAAACTAGAAATTAGTTTGTTTAAACAAAGTGTAAACTCCAGCATATTTTCCATCTACAAAGGTACAAAGCAGGAGAAGAATATATTCAAAATAAAAATAATAAGTTAAAATCACTTTCATTTAGTCCTCAGTCACTGGCAAATAATTATGAGATCTGGGAAGTTTCTTAACATGGTTTTCTGACACTAGTAAGGGAAATACTCATCAGAATAGCAGTGAAAAGTTATTCTAAATATATAAACTGAGTGGAAGACAAAGGAAAAAAAAAAGGTATGAGGAAATCAGAGAAAAGAGAAAAGGAAGAGACAAGAATTTTGGCAAGTGTAGGGGAAACCTAAGAATTAGACACTTTAAAGACAGTGGCACACCTGCAAAGGGATCTTAGGCAAAATGAAGAGGAAAGCAATAAAATTTGATCAGAGCTAAAACGGGAGTTTTGAAATGGAAAAGAGAAGGCTTGAGAAATCGAAGAGAATTTAGTAAAAGCAATATTTCCTCTTCTATTTTGATTTTCTTCTAGTCCTTAAAAAAGAATTTGACAATTCTTAAAAAATTCCTAAAACAATTCTTTAAAAAATAATTTAAGACTTTGTATATACCTTGTAAAACACATATTACTGTTGGCTAAGACAAACCTACACACAAAGAGTGAGGGATAAGAATCGAGATAAAAATTCAACACCTGGCCTGCAATGCCCTTGTAGAGCCATCAGATAAAGTTGAGACAAGCAAAATTATTGTAGAGACAATTCTATGGTCTATTTCAATATTAAACAAATTGTGTACACATTGTCAAGAAATGTCGGCCTTTGTCTAAGGAAATTCAAAATTGTAATACAAATGAAAACTCAATTAATTTGGTCCTTATTAAATTGTACACACCTGAATTAATTGCGCAATGTAAAGGAATATCGGATTTTCTGAAACTCTGCGAATTCTAGAAACCACAACAAGGTTATTTTTTTAAATCACTATCCTCATACCTTTACATTTCCCAATGCACAGCATCCCCAATTTTACAAAATCCTGGCTGTATCTTTGGAGACAACCAGTCTTAACAGGCAGCTAGAATAATTCATAGATAGAAGGATATATAGACTTTTCCAAAATTCCTTAAAGCCAACAGAGAAGACTGCCTTTAGAATTGTGACACCAGGGTACAGCTATACACCAAGAAAACTAAAGCACAGCAAAGCACACTCTAGGAGATTAAACAGAACTTCAGTTTAATGGAAGGCTTGGTTAACCACAGTTGAGTAAATCTCAGTTGCCATGTAATCTGATAAGGAACAAAGAGCATGGATTCTAGAAGTGTAAACCATGTGCCCCTAACACACTAGAGTTCTTTGAAAGATTTAATCAAATAGTGGGTAAAGAAGAACTGATGCATATTCATTCACAAGGTTGATTTTTTTTTTTTTTAAGTATCTCATAAAAGGCTACTGAGAAAATTTAGTAACTGTTGTGGATTAGAAATTGATTAATAGACAATAAACTCCAGGGCCAATACTGAAAATCTCCAGAGATTAATATTAGGCTCCTGAACAAATTTATTAATAACCTAAAAGAAGTCTATGTGAACAGAAAAGGTAAAGAAAGATTGAAAATTGCCAATTACTCTAAACTATCTACCATAAAGCCTAAAAGGCCTTGTTTAATAATTTCTTACAATGAAATTCCTTCTTGAGAAAGTAAAGAAACCATACTCAAAGAATATTGTTAAACAGATAAACAAACAAACTAACATCAAGATTAACAAGATTTACTAGAGTGAGAAAAGTTAGAATAAGAGCAGACATGATAAAGGTTGATAAATAATGAATGGCAAAGAGAATGCCAGCTGGTGCCTCTTATTTACTTTTTCTTTCATGCAAACACAGAAGCTTTATGTACAGCATTATGATAATAGAAGACAACAAATTTAAAATAGAAGAGGAAACCATTTTATGCAACATATAATTAATCCACTGCACATGCTGCCACAGGATACTAAGGCAATAAGTATGGCTCCCCAAAGAGCTCAGAAATATCAAGGCTCTATAGTAAAACTACTTAGGATAAAAATGAAAATGGAGATCAAAAACCATTCTTCAAGGAAAGTCAGGAAGGAAAGTTTCCTTTCTAATTTCTATATTCAAAATGATCTATGATTTCAACTTTTTAAGTACTCCAAATTCCATCCGAGAGTCTAAATTAAAAGACAGACTCTCATCAAAAAGTCATACCATTTTTTTCAAATACTCTTTTCTTTCTCATTTATTTTTCTAAATAGTGGAACATTCCATTTTACCCAATTCTTCTTTCACTTCATTTATCCCAGTTTCAAAATGTTGCCTAAAGTGATTATGAAGACCCACTAAACCAAATATTTTAAAAATATATTTATTTTTTATTTTTTTCTTTGGAAAAGAGAGGTCTACAATTTGTTTCATTTTCCCACTTTCTTTCTTTATGTAGATAATATTCTAAATTCACACAATACTTTGATTGTTTATATCCTAAAATAAAAATCTGAGTTTGAATGCTAAGATAGATTTTATTTAACATTTTAACCAGTGTCCAGGAGCGACAATAATAAGTATCCTTTTATAAAATGAATGTTAATCAATAAGTAACAATTTTATAGAGTAAGACACTAGAATGCCACCTTAAAAAGGTACAGCCCTCTAGGCTCTGTCTTCACCAGAGGGAATGAGCAATTGGTCTATGAAATGCTATGTTTCCAGTCAGTTCATAAAGTCAACACATAAAGAGTAGGCTATGAATGAATTATAGGTAAAATTCAGAGCCTGAAAGCCTAAGAAAATGTGTAAGAAGAACTTTTCAGGTCAATGAAAAAAGAGATGCTAAATTTAAAAAAAATTTTTAAATAATAAAATTGTGTGTGGATAAGACAAAAGTGATCAGGAGGCAGGTTTACACCTTGTGTCCATTTTGTAATGCAGTCCTCTCCATTTTGGGTTTAGCAATAGGGTGCCACAGACGGTGTAAGCTTTGACTGAATTTTAAAAGTGGCAGTGATCAAATATGCTCCAAAGGCATTCTAGAACTTCAGGGTGCTGCTGACCATTAAAATCAATTTCCTTAATGCTCACTTCAAATATAAACAGGATATAAAGTACAATCCTCAGATCAATTAAATGCAAGCCCATATATTTCATCTATCAAAAAATGTATTACTTGCAAAGAAAGATCTTAATATGTGTACCTAAAAAGGCAATGTAATACCAGAGAAATAAGCCGATGATTTTCTAAAATACAGGATTTATAGGTTTCTCCTTGAGTATAAAATAAGAATTTGCTTTAGAATGCCAATAAGGCAATATTGTCAAAAGATGGAACAGACAGAAAGCTGAGCAGCCGAAGTCCTTGTATGGTATTTGATTTGAAAAACAAAAGAAGAAAGGCATATTTCAAACAGATGGAAAGTGAAATAAAGTTATCCTTACCTGCATTAACTTTCCTTCTGCTGGAGTTATTTCAGCAACACCAGCAAACACACCTTCCAAAGTGAGATTCAGTTTTCCTGTGGGGTCCATTTTCAAGGGGATCACTCTGATAATAGCTTTCTGCTCTGCTGATCTTTCAGACTCCACTGCTGCTGCCAGTGCCAGTCCTGAGCGTCCAAAGCCTGCCTGCAGGGTAGCCATCAGCAGCCAGGGCCAGAGGGCAGCCAGCTGCAGCTGGTGGCCACCACTCATGCTACCAGCTGCAGCAATGCACTTCGGCCATACATACTGCTTCCACTAGCTAATACCAAATGCAGGTTCCCAGATCCAGAAAAATGGAGGAAAAGAGAATTTATGCTTCAGTTTCAGAAAGCCAAGTCGTGGTTTTGGCCTTTCCTTTCTCTAAAGTATATTCCCAGGAGCAGGTGGCATTCATATTGGGGCAGAGAAAAGGGTGTTTTTAGCCCACTTTTGCTGGAGGTATGCCATTTTCTCCCATCTTCACTCTGATTAGTAAAGATATCACCACTTCTCTTTGGAATTTCCAACGTTGCTTGAGGCTGAATGTCACATTGTGAATTTTAATTAGGTCACTTGGTGTTGGTCTTCCATATGCATCAAGTTGCTGAGCCACTGAACCCAATGTTCACGAAAAAAACAAGGCAAAGTAAACCACTAAGGCCATGCATTCAAGGTGGGAGTGAAGAACCCCAGCTCAGAAAATAAAGAGTTGGCCCTTTTTAAGCCAAAAAATTTGCCAATGGTAAATGACTAAAGATCTTTACGGAGAAATTTTTTTAATGGGGGGACAAGAGGGAATAATAATAAATAAAATTTCAGGTCACACCTTGAGGGATGTCCAAAGATGCTACTATCACAGGTATTTAAAAAAGTTTCTACATTAAATTGTATTCCAAAACTTTTGGAATTTTATTCCAAAGTTCTGGGCCAATGGAATTCATATACTTTTCATGAACTTGGACATATAATATTTTTGTATGTTCAACCAAAATCTTCCTATAAATTAGGTGTCTAATTTATATGTCTTCACATTTTACAGGACAAGCCTCCTAAGCATTAAAACTTTTTCCAACTTTAGTAATTAGAAGATTATTTGAAAAGGTTAGCTTTGCAATTATTTTCTCCAGTTAAAATTCATATCTCTATCTCCATTTTCTTTTCTCTCTTAGGGATTCCAGCTTTTATTCTCCAGCTTTAGAATGCCAAAAACTTTGATTTCCCATGACATGCTTTGGAAACAACTTTAATTTCCAGATCTTATAATCTGTAATTTTCTAGGTTCATAAAAAAACCAAAAGACTATTCCTAACATGTTTTCAAATTCCTTCAGGAGGTGGGGAATAAAAGATAGGGGGAGTGATTAGTCACAGGCTCTGAGTAGAACACCCTGAAAAAGTAAAAATAAGCCCGAGTAGAGTAGATCTGTACTATTTCTAGCACATTTGAGGATTTGGGTCTTTGTATAAACAGAGAATAAGATTATAAAATGTGAACCCCGAAGTAAATATAAATGCACTTCCTCCACAAAGCCTGAAATGTTCAGAGGTCAAGTTAAAAAATCTTACAAAGTCTTCAGAATAAGAGCTGAAAAACCAAGCAATTGAACATGAACCTGTTATATAGATTCTTTTCTTTTGCTGAGGCAAAGGGAAAAAAAAAGAATTTCAAAAGAAATCTGCAAACCTGTTGTGCTGTCGGGCCCACTGGAATCCACGGGGGTGAAACAAATTCAATTATGCTTTTAGATCCTGCTCAAAAAAGTTTTAACTGCTTAACCAAGTACAGCTCATTCTTCCACCTTCTTACTCTGCAACCAAACCAAGTGCCCCAAACTGCAGGTAGGTGCCGAGAAATTCCACAGCCTGAAAAAATAATCCATGCAGGTCAAAGGCAGAAACTTATTCCAGGATGAGAGCTAGTGTCCCCAAGAACTCTAAAAACATTTATAGAGGATCCAAAATCATTTCTGAAATCTCCTCTAACAAAAGTTCTTTTCCTCCCCAAACAGCATATTAAAATGATGAAATCTTGAAAGAGAAAAGAAGCAAAGTAGCAAACACATCAGCAACAATTCACTATCAGGAACACAGAAAATCCCAGAGGGAGAAGGCAATATCTCTGAATCATGGAAGGACTTGGAAAGTTCGGAAGGATTCGAGTGCTTCCCTTCAAGAAAGACATTTCTGGATCAACTCCCTAGAGGAGGAAGCCTGTGGTTTGTAACTGGTGTTCTAGCTCTGACTCCCTCCCCTGGGACTGCAATCACGCTCTCTACCTGCTGACACAAAGTGTGGGTGGAGCAGCTAGAGGCAACCAGCCCCCATCCTGCCCCTCCTTCTCCTGGCTGGTGAGGGCACATGCTTGGGTGTGCACACACACTTACCCAAATACGTTCATTCACTTTCTCTGCTCTCTTAGCTCCTCTACTCCCTCTATTGAGCCACAGCCAAACTGCATCCAATTCAATTCTCAATACCTTTCTCTGGGTAAGCAAGCTACCACATGTAAATCAGGGTCACTCAAACAGAGATCTATGCAGATTCTGCACCCAGTAGAGCAGAGATGGTGGTATGAGGAAATAGAGAGAAAATAAAGAGCAAAGAAGATAAAAGAAAGGGACACTAGGTTTTATAAATATAAGTTCAAAGGGATTTCTATTTTTTCTTGGTTTTAGGATCTATAAAGGGCACAAAGCCAGAATAGTGATCCTGTGCTTAGTACTTACTCATTTATGGCTCTCTTATGTCAGCTACTTGGGAAGAACTCTGTCCATTTCAAGCATAGCTTTTCTTCAGCTCTTACTAATTTTTTTTTTTTTTGAGGTACTGGGGCTGGGCATTGAACCCCAGACCTCATATGTGGGAAGCCGGCACGCAACCACTGAGTCACATTGGCTCCCCTGAGTTGGTTTTCTCATTTGTTTGCTTGTTGTTTGTGTTTTTGTTTTTAGGAGGGAATGGAACCTGGGACCTCCCATGTGGGAAGCAGGCGCTCAATTGCTTGAGCCACATTCTCTCCCAGCTCTTACTAGCTCTTTTCTAAACTGTGCCTGCATAGCGCTTTCAGATCAGGTTGATGTCAGAGGTCTGGAATCTAAATGTAATTTTTTCTCACTTCTTTGGGAGATGAAAGAATATATATTATAGATTATAGACCTATGTCCTCAACGTAAGACTTCAAGTAAGTCTATGTCATGAACCCAAGCAAAGGGGTAAAATATGCTTAATGAGAAGAACATAGGCAAAAAGAAACCTAATATTTGGCTAATTACCACATTCATGAACTATAACCCTTCTAGTTCTACATTGTCATTAGAAATAGTGCAAAAGTTTCTAATATACATTTCTAAAGTTCAAGTTTTCAAGTTTACCAAATTATATTTGACTGTGACCAGACATTTTATTTTTGAACTGCTGCTAATAATCTTTCAAAATTGTACAAATGAGCCTCTGTTTGATCATCTGTATAAGGTAGATAATAATTGCATTCTAGGTTTGTTGTAAAGATTAAATGACATATTGCCTAAGAAAGCAAAAAGTATGAGTGACCTATTTATCTTGAACATTTTTTTCTATAGATGGCTTATGCGGGTAATTTCCAAATTTTAGACCCAATAACTAATCTAGAGCAGAAAGATATATTCTAAAGTAAACTCTTAATTTAGCATTTTCTTTCTTGGTTGGACCTTAAGAACATAATGCAAGTATAGATTTTTTTTTTTAATAGCTCCTTTCCTAAAGTAGAGAAATAGCTCTAATTCTTCCAGAGAAATTTTTTAAAAAATCTGTTATGGCTATACATTTTATTTTATATATATCACATAATAGTATAGCATAAATTATGCAAAATACACATTACTCTATAGCTGACATATGCAAAAATATCTTTAAATTAAACAAAAAGTAACCTACAAATGGGCTTTGCCTCACCTATTCCTGCTTGAAACTTGCAAAGGAATGTAGTGACCCAACATGCATACTTAGTTGAAAAAAGAAAGTCATAAATGTGGTTGCCCTCTCTTGAGGAAACTCCAAGAACTGGGGACACTGAGACAGTCAGGATCAAACCAAACAGCTCTATGTAGTTTAGCTCACTGATCTACTGTTTATTGAGATCACCAGAATTGACAAGCAATCATTCTCCATCTTCAGAGTTTTGGAGTTATCCTTCAGGGTCTGATAAACTAAACCCCAATACTTCCACAGAGATGTCATAAAGATACCATCACTATGGTAATGAAATGTCTACCTCATTGAAATCTACTTCCTAATCTTATACATGAGATAGATCATCCTTCAGGATCTAATTTCATAACTGGATTGACTAAAGTTACTGAAGGCCATTCATCCTTTTCTAAAAACTAGGTTTTTGGAAAAAATGTCCAGGAATTGTCCTTATCTTAATGGCATATTAAAGATTCAATTTCTGTTCAAGGACAAATGAAAAAACAAAAACCAGTATACATTTTTTTAAATGATTATTTGAAAAACAGAGTACATACTCTTTTGAACTTTACCATTATGATTACTGTTCATAATTATTGAGTTTTCTATTGATCACCAATCAAAGAGTAAAAACAAGCAAGGCAAGTCTAGTTGGAACACTCACTTTATTGGTGTCTGATTAAAATTTATTGGTGCTTAAAGTACCAAAATACTGAGGTGCTAGTCAGGAACCTTGTTAGTATGTGTCAGACCCTACTGGCTAATTCACACAAAGATTTTATTTTATCTTTTGCCATTTTGCCCAAGTCAGTGATGACAGCTTTAGTTGATAGGTACCAGACATGTGAGTATAGCAGGAGATCCAGCTCCTCGGTCTGTTGTAGTCATATATAAAAAAGTTTGGAAAGCTGATTAAGGCATTTTGCTAAATAAGCCTTAAAACCACTGAAACTAAATCTATGCCAAGGTTCCTGCTTGACACATGTTCCTCAAAAGATATTATCTCTTTCAACATATACAAAGCTAAGAAAGGCATATTTAAGGGAAGGAGCATCACCTACATCAGTATATCAGCTTTTCAACATGACAGAGAAAAAGTAAAGTTCTTTCATTTGGAAATTGGGTCTCCTCTTTACATACTCTACCAAAAGATATAGTCTGGCCAAAAGATGTAGGAGTCTTGATAATCTGTTCATCTTTTAAACCTTGTTAACAAATATGAATAAATGCCTATCACATGGACATCAACTAGTCTAATCAGATGGACCAGACAGGTTGCTTTTCAGAACTCACTTTTTAACTAAATTGAGTCATTGTAGACCTTTTCCAAAAATCTAGATCTCTGTTAACACTTCTAGGGCTTGACACCATTGGGAAGGCACAATGCAATTTAAGAAATGAATTGTTATACCTACAATGGCTAGCATAGTACTTATGTCATATCATTAAGTGCCTTTCTTTTTAGTTAGTTTATATTCCTAGGAATTTCCTTTTGTTTCTGTAGGTGCTTACTAGGGATACTGAGGCAGGTCCAATAAGAAAGTTCTAGTCAATATAAAAGACTTTAAACCAGAAACTATTTTATGCTGTCATTGGATGAGCAAGTAAGGGATCAACCACAGAAACTGGACATCCAAGATACCTCTCCTAGTGAGCTGAACCTAAAAACCAGTCCCACAATCCTACTACTCAAATTTAGAATCCTACAGAGGGGATAAAATAAAAATGTTATAGTCTATCCCACTATCCAAAATTCTCTCAGAAGCTTAAACCAGATATAAACTATTAAAAAGATCAGTGGCATAGCTTCTGCTAAACGACTACTAATCAGTTTCCCCCAAAAATTTGTGCACAATATCTTATATAGATGAGGATTTATACTTACTGAATGTAAAAATCTAAAATAAGAAAACACTGTGTTAAATCCCTTAATGCTTTTGTTCACACATTGTATATTTTCCCTTCAAAATAAAAATATTACACTGCATCCTTTATCCTTCTATACGGCAATATTAATAAAAATATAAAGCTATTAAAACCTTTAAATCTACCAGCATTTATAAATACATTAAACAAGTTAAATACTTTTCTTTAGAAGACATTTAAATAAGTGATATATTAACAAAACGCTTTTTTTTTTTTTTACCATTTATGATAATATATCATTAAAATTAAAGAAAGGTAGGAAAATAGAAGAATGCTCCCATTAATATAAAAGAATCAGGGGCTGTTAAGCGTGATGGATAGTCCAAGTCCGGATGCCTTGCTCTTGAAACAGAATGCTGGGTTAGGAAATAAGAACATTTCCTGGTTAATCACTTGGAAAATTAGCTCTTTCCCAGAGTTCTTCCCTGGAATCCCTGACCCAATTAGACCTGCGATCTTGGTGACCTCAATGCCTTTTTTTCTCACACAATCTTCTTTAAAAGGATCACACTGTGACTTGAAACAGATAGAATAAACTCCCCACTAGAGTTGTGCTGACTAGTTTCAGAGTGGCAAGAGGTCATATCAGCATATGCACACAAATTGTTCTCCAGTACCATAGATGCAGCAGTTTTTAGATGTTTCTTGACTGTAACATAAGGCCAGGACTTTTCATTTGAAAGGGATCTGGGCAGCAAAAAAAAAAAAAAAAAAAAA
>JAQZBX010033114.1:0-25533 GCA_029593785.1 Cabassous unicinctus | reverse complement strand
GTTATGGTGATCTGTGATCAGTGGTCTTTGATATTACTATTGTAATTGTTTTGGGGCACCACAAACAGCACCCATATAAGATGGTGAACTTAAATGTTGAGCATGTTCTGACTACCCCACCAACCAGCCTTTCCCCTGCCTCCCTCCATCTCTGGGTCTCCCTATTTCCTGAGACACAGCAATATTGGAATTAGGCCAGTTAGTAACCCTGCAACGGCCTCGAAGTTTTCAAGTGAAAGGAATCATCTTTCCTCTGACTTTAAATCAAAAGCTAGAAATGATTAAACTTAGCGAGGAGGCATATCGAAAGCCGAGATAGGCTGAAAGCTGGGTCTCTTGCACCAAACTTTGTGAGTGCAAAGGAAAAGTTCTTGAAGGAAATTAAAAGAACTACTCCAATGAACACAAAAATGATAAGAAAGTGAAACAGCCTTAGTGCTGATCTGGAGAAACTTTTAGTGGTGTAGATAGAAGATCACACCAGCCATAATATGACCATAAGCCAAAGTGTAATCCAGAGCATGGTTCTCTCTTCAATTCTGTGAAAGCTGAGTGAGATGAGCAAGCTGCAGAAGAAAAGTTTGGAGCTAGCAGAGGCTGGTTTATGAGGTTTAAGGAAAGAAGCCTTCTCTGTAACATAAAATTGCAGGGTAAAGCAGCAAGTGCTGATACAGAAGCTACAGCAAGTTATCCAGATCTAGTTAAAACAACTGATTTTCAGCATAGATGAACCAGCCCTCTATTGGAGGGAGATGCCATCTAGGACTTTCATAGCTAGAGAGGAAAAATCAATGCCTGGCTTCAAAGCTTCAAAGGACAGGCTGACTCTCTTGTTAGGGGCTAATGAAACTGGTTACTTTAAGTTGAAGCCAGTGCGCATTTACCATTCCAAAATTCCTAGGGCCCTTAGGAATTAAGCTAAATCTTCTCTGCCTGTGTGCTGTAAAGGGAACAACAAAGCCTGGATGGCAGCACATCTGTTTACAGCATGGTTTACTGAATATTTTGAGCCTACTGTTGAGACCTACTGCTCAGAAAAAAAAAGACTCCTTTTAAAAATAGTACTGCTCATTGACAATGCACCTGGTCACCCCAGAGCTCTGCTGGAGATGTACAATGAGATTAACGTTGCTTTCATGCCTGTCAATACAGCATCCATTCTGCAGCCCATGGATCAAAGAGTCATTTCGACTTTCAAGTCTTATTATTTCAGAAATATATTTCATAAGGCTATAATAGCTGCCATAGGTAGAACTTCTGCTGATGGATTTGGGTAACATAAATTGAAAAACTTCTGGGAAAGATTCACTATTCTAGATGTCATTAAAATCATTTGTGATTCATGGAGGAAGTCAGAATATCAACAGGAGTTTGAAAGAAATTGATTCCAACCCTCATGGATGACTTTGAAGGGGTTCAAGATTTAGTGGAGGAAGTAACTACAGATATGGTGGAAAGAGCAACAGAACTAGAATTAGAAGTGGAGCCTGAAAATGTGAGTGAATTGCTGCAATCTCATGATAAAACTTTAATGGATGAGGAGTTGCTTCTTATGGATGAGAATATTACATAAACTTAGTTGATAAAGCAGCGACAGGGTTTGAGAAGATTGACTCCAACTTTGAAAGAAGTTCTACTTTGGTTAAAATGCTATCGAACAGCTTAGCGTGCTACAAAGAAATCTTTTGTAAAAAGAAGAGTCAATTGATGTGGCAAACATCATTGTTGTCTTATTTTAAGAAATTGCTGCAGCCACCCCAACCCTCAGCAACCACCACCCTCAAGGCAAGACCCTCCACCAGCAAAAAGATTACGACTTGCTGAAGACTCAGATTATGGTTAACATTTTTTAGCAATAAGGTATTTTTTAAGTAAGGTATGTATATTGTTTTTTTAAACATAATGCTATTGCACACTTACTAGACTACAGTATTAAGTAGTATAACTTTTATATGCACTAGGAAACGAAGCATTTGCATGACTTGCTTTATTGCAATATTCATTTTTTTGCGGTAGTCTGGAACCAAATCTGTGTTATCTCTGAGGCATGGCTGGTTAAGCAACACTAGCTTCCTTTTAGGTATTGTTGGCATAATATATCTTTTTCCATCCTTCTACTTTCAGCCTTTCTGCATCCTAGTATTTAAGTTGCATTTCTTATAAGCAACATAGTTATCTTTGTTTTGTTTTGTCTTTTAATTCTGACAGTCTTTGTGTTTTAATTGGAGTGTGTGATTACATCAAATGTAATTTTTTATGTTGGGGTTTAAATCTGCCATTTAACTGTTTGCATGTTTGTTGTCTTACTTGTTTTTCTCACTTATCTTGTTATTCTTTTTTCCTTACCATTTTTTTAGTGGCTATCCTGAAAATTACAATATGGATGCTTTACGTATTAAAATCTAATAAAAATTAGTATCCTTACCATTTCACAGACAATGTGAAAAACGTGCATTATGTATTTTTCCCATATATTTCAAATTTCACAACAGAAATTTCACTATTTTAAACATTATTATTTTTGTTTACTACATTTTTACTCTTTCCATTGTTCTCTATTTTTTCCTGCATCCCCATGCTTCCATCTAGTACCATTTTCTTTTTACCTGGGATCATTTTTCTTCTGCTGGAAGGAAATATTTAATATTTCTTTTATTGCTGGGTAGAAATGAATTCTCTTAAGTTTTTGTTGTCTAAAAATGTTTTTATGTCAGTGTACTGGATGAATGTACATCGGCAGTCATTTGTGTTCAGCCCTTTGAAGGTCATTCTCTTATCTCTTGGCTTTCATTGTATCTATTGAAAAGGCAGCTTTCAGTCTATGAAGGCAATGTCTATTTTTTGTAGTTCATAAAAGCTTTGCTTTGTCTTTGGTGTTCATCAGTTCTACTGGGACATGCTTAAGTGTTGTTTTCTTATCTGTGACTTGATTTGAAATTTTTCAGCCATTATCTTTCAAATATTATTTCTGCCTCACTCCCGTTAGATTGTTTCACCTTTAGCCCCAGTGAGCTCTCAAAACCTTGCTTATCTTCTCACCCTTTCAGCTACTTCTTTAGAAATTGGCAGATGCTCTAGGTGAGAAGCTGCCCCAAATGCCAGGCTCATTTCTTTTTCTTTTATTCCCTAGATGTTGATCCTGCAATTCTTCACTGCCTTCTTAGCTCTCAAGCCTGCCTGCAAGCAGGGTTGGAAAAATATTTTGTATAGCTTTTCTAGTTACTGTATGAGGGAGAGTTGGTTCAGATTACTTCTTGCCCACCATTACCAGAAGCTGAAAGCCACAGTCATGTTAATTTTTAGCAGTAAGAAAGCATGCAAGTAGATAAAGCCATGCAAATAGATGAAACAAAATAAGTGAATCATGAGAAGAAATTAAATGACTTAAAGAGTACCTTTGGTGACAATCCATTTTAAAGATGTGGGATGATGAATAATCTGTGAATTTGAAAGTGCTAAGTAGTATCAGTATCTCACCAATAATCCAGAAAATTATTACAGCCAAGTATTCGTATGGCCTCCGTGAACATAATGTTAAGGGACAGAGTTTGCCCAACTTCTAAGTGGAGTAAGTTTCAGGATAGCAAGTGGGTATCTGAGACTATTGACAAAAATAGAAGATAAATCACAGATTCAGTGGATGTATTAAATATTAATGCTTAAACTGTTTTTGATTAAATTCTACCTGGGTCCAAAGAAGAGCTTTGGTGAACCCTAAGCAAAGAAAAGATTCTTTTCTTTATAATATTTGAAAGCTAAGAGATAGAGGTATTTGAAATAAATAGTAGTGGGAATCTCATGGATCATATCTTTACTTTTTATTTGATTGTGCTGTTTGAGAGATAGGCATGTGAGTGGGCAATATTCCAATACCAGTAAATATACAGGATTTTATTCTCAATGTCTTGTTTTCCCTTTAACTCTTTAAGGTTTTGCCAGTTGTACCATCCTTTTCAATCTTCCTTGTCAGCACACTTTAGTCTACCCTTTTTTTTTCCCACCCATTTTTTTAATATACTTTAATTTTTTTTTTTTTTTTTTTTAAGATACTTAGGTTACATAAGTATTACATAAAAAATGTAGGGGACTCCCGTTTCCCATATGCCCCACTCCCTACCCCTCCCACACTTTCTCATATTAGCAACATCCTTCACTAGTGTGGTACATTTGTTACAATTGTTGAACACTTATTGGAGCATTGCCACTAAGTGTGGATTATAGTTTACATTATAGTTTAATCTCTATTGTTAGAATAACAATAAGTCTATAGTAGAATAACAGTAAGTCTACTCTAGTCCATCGTTCAATCCCCAATCCTGAGGATTCTGTCATCCATATTTTTAAATAAACTTTTTATTTAGGAATTTTAGATTTACAGAAAAGTTATAAAGATAATACAGAGTTCCAGTATACCCCTCATTCAGTTTCCCCTAATGTGAACATATTATGTTTCCATGGCCCATTTGTCAAAACTAGGGAACGAACATTGGTGCACTACATTTAACTAAACTTTAGACTTATGCAAATTTCACCAGTTTTTCCACTAATGTCCCTTTTCTGTTCCAGGAGCAAATACAGGATACCACATTGCATTAAAACACCCTGCCTCTTAAAACTAGCTTTAGTCCAAGATCTTAAGCATGTCGCTGGTTGTACCAGATTACCATACATCACCACCTGTCCAGATTCTGACCATTCAAGGACAATAAGTTGCCTCCTTTTTTTTTTTTTAAAAAAAAGATTTATTTATTTATTTATCCCCCCCTTTCGCTTGTGCTCGCTGTGTCCCTTTTGCTTTGCATTTTTCTGTGTCTGCTTGTCTCCCTTTGTTGCATCATCTTGCTGCATCAGCTCGCCACGCCGCGCGGGCCGGCTTGCCTTCACCAGGAGGCCCCGGGAATCGAACCCGGGGCCTCCCAAATGGTAAACGGGTGCCCAACCAATTGAGCCACAGCCGCTTCCCCTGCCTCCTTTTAAAGTCACTCCTCAGTACCTGTAGCTGGAAATAATCTCCCTTTCCTCTAAATTTCCATTGATATTTTTCTTTTTCTTTTCTCTCAGACTTTATTGGGATGCTTTTGTGTATTTGTCTGTCCTTTCTGGTTAATAAATAGATAGAATCAGGCCCGGTCAATCTGTCAGGCTGAGTGAAACCTGAGCCCTACTTAAAACTGAAATCAGCCCCTCTTCTTGCACTGAGTTTGTAAGCGTGATATACGGTGACACCAAATTAATGACCTGATCCACCCTGTCATCTTTGGAGAATTGAGGCCATAAAGTTAAGAGTTAGTTGTTGAAACCTCACTCATAGTCTCTTTCAGTTTCATAGATTGATACTATGCTCCTATAGTTTTAACTCTCAAGAAACATTTGTCTTTTTAGTACTTACAGCTGTGATGCTTAAAAAGCAAATGAATAATTTATTTAAATGAGTTTATTTAAAACATTGGCTTCTCTAAAAAGTCTCCCATTTCCTGCTGTTTGTACCTTTATATTTTACAGCATATAGATTATGTCAGAGCTCTCCTTAATTACACCTCCAAACCTCTAGTGAGTAGCAGTGTAAAACTGAGGGATTGAGGGAAGAACTTTGAATGCAGGTTAATATGTTATCTATATACTTAGACAATATACAGAAGTGGCAGTTATTTATAGTGAGCTTTGTTTGTTTCAGAGAAGATTGCCTCAATGAATAGCAAATCTTTCATTTATGTAAAGTAAATTATATTTTTTAAGACTGCCATATATTTTCTTGTTTGAACATAATTTTATAAGGTATATTAAAAGTAGGTGCTATTCCAAGAGAAATAAAAACTTACATACACAAATGTTCACAGCAATGTAATTCATACTAGTCAAACAGTGGAAACAACCCATATATCCATCTTCTGGTGACCAGATAAATTATGGTATATTCAAACAATGGAAAACTACTCAACAATAAAGAAAAATGCATTACTGGTGTACACAATAACATCTATGACTCTCCAAAATATGCTAAGTGAAAGAAGTTAGATAAGAACAATAAAAATGATTTAATTCCCTTTATTTGAAATTCCAGAACAGTCAACACTGATCAAGAGGGAAATAAGAGCAGTGATTGCCGAGAGCCAGGATGGGGAAAAAGATTGCATGACTGCAAAGGGAGTGGTAGAAATGCCATCTGTCTTTAGCTTGATTGTGGGGGTGGTTATATAGGTATATACATTTGCAAAACTCATCAAAACGGTACATTAAAAATTGGGTGCACACAGCTGGGTTCATCTGACACCAGTTGCCTCCACCATGCTTCCCAAGTGCTACCCCAAAAAGGTCAAAATTGTGTATCTGAGGTATACCGATGGGGAAGTTGGTGCCACGTCTGCTCTGGCCCCCAAGATCAGCCTCCTGGGTCTGTGTCTAAAAAAGATTGGTTATAACAGATTGAGGTGTTACCTTCTGCCTCTGCCTTGATCATCAAAGACTTCAAGGAACTACCCAGAAACAGAAAGAAGCAGAAAAACATTAAGCACAGGGGAAATATCACTTCTGATGAGATTTTCAACATTGCCCAACAGATGCAGCACTGATCTTTAGCCAGAGAACTCTCTGGAATCATTATTCTGGGGACTGCCCAGTCTGTGAGCTGCAAAGTTGATGGCTGCCATCCTCATGACACCATATATACCAACAATGGTACAGTGGAATGCCCAGCTAGTTAAGAACTACAAAGGAGAATATTCAATAAAGGATCATTTAACAAAAAAATAGAAGAACAATAGAATCAACCTAAAGAAAGCTAAGAAAATAAGAAAGGAAGCCAAGAGAACAAATGAATGAAATAGAAAACAAACAGTATCAAAGATCAACAAATCCAAATGCTGGTTCTTAAAAAAATGAATTAAAAACTAATAAACAGGGAAGTAGATGTGGTTCAAGCGATTGATCTCCCACCTATCACATGGGAGGTCCTGGGTTCGTTTCACGGTGCCTCCTGGAGAAGACAAGCAAGACAACAAGCTGACATGACTAGCTGACACAACAAGATGATGCAACAAGGAGACACAAAGAGGAAACACAATGAGAGACACAACAAAAAGCAGGGAGCGGAGGTGGCTCAAGCGATTGAGCACCTCTCACCCACATGGGAGGTCCCAGGTTTGGTTCCTGGTACCTCCTAAAGAGAAGACACAGCACGCACAGCGAATGGACACAGCAGACAGCGAGCACAAACACCGGAGGGGGGTGGGAGATAAAAAAAGCAAACACTAATAAACAGACATCTGGCAAGATTAATGAAGAAAAAGAAAGAATGAAAGCAATATTCCAAATGAAAAGGGGGTCTCAAATATAGCCTGTTAACAAACACTTAGGTTTAGTATGTACCAGGCAAAAACTGTTCAAATCCATTTGAAATATTAACTGATTTGCAGCCATAAGAAGGAAGTAAAATCATTATCCCCATTTTACAAATGAGGCACTGAGGTGTTGTCATTTATGCAACATCTCCTAGCTAGTAAGTGGAAGGTCAGCAGTTAAACCCAGGGTGTCTGGGTTTGGAGTTCTTGTACTTATCTGTGTTATGTTAACTCTCTTAAAACTTTAGGTCAATAAATGCGATAATTAGGTAAAATGTGAAAATGATAACATTTTCTAGAAAAACAACACCAAAATCAACTAAACATGAGTTAGATAATCTATACTCATTAAAGATACTGAATTAGTACTCAAATATCCTCCTTTCACCCTCTTTTCCCTAATCAAAAGACACTAAGTCCTAGAGAGTTTGCCTGAACAAAGAAAAAACATATGAATGCCTGCTATCTCTGCTTCTTTTAAACAGTATACTAGTGGGCCTAGACAATGGAATAACACAAGAAAAAGAAATTAAGAGTTGAAAGAGAGACAAAATTGGTAACAAAAAGGACCATTTGTGCTGTTTTGCAGGGAATTCTTGTGAAAGAATTGCTCTGCTGCTCCAGTTCCAGAATTTTTAAAATGTAAACCTAAGTTTAAAAAGGTGGAGTTCATTTGTCATTAATGGAGTCTCTATCTCACCTAACCCAGCTAACTAATGATAATAAAAACAGAATATTCTTCTAGGGTGGTAGACAAGCTTCCTTTTCATTTAGTAATTATGTGAAAAGTTTCAACATTTAGTCTGATGAAAGTACTTTATCCAATCATCAATAATTGGTTTTGCAGATTTTGAGGATGTCTGTGAGGAAAAAATTACTCCTACTAACTCTTAATTTTGACTACAGTTTTATACAAAATCAAAATAAATTAAAAGTGGTGTGGAATAGAAAATTAATGGAATGAATTTTTGTGATGACACCTTAGGAGCCCTTAAACTTAAATTCTGATTTAGGGTTTCCTTAGTCTGAATTTAAATCTGTTCACATGTTGGGCCTTTCCCAAGGCCTTAAAAATGCAAATGGCTTAGCTGACCTTCATCATAGCTCTAAAAGCCAAGGCAGTATTGCAGACCATGGTGGCTTTTAATTTTAGTCATTATTTGCTGGTAACTGGGATAGGGGACATGGCATGTACTGTTCTCTGTCACTCACCACCCCCTTCCTCTCCACAATCCCATTTTACAGTCAGTTTTCTCATTTTATGGTTTGCTTGTCTTTCCTCTTCTCTTAGGAAACGAATTTCCTTTTTGCTGAATGGAGTAAATGAAATTTGGTGGGAAAAACAACCCACAAACTTGCAGGATGTTTTTGTTCAGGGACAAGAATTAACAGTTAGTCTTCAAGTTATTTTCACATTTTTTTTTTTAATTTAAGATGTTTAGGTTTGTGGATCCATGTTCACATGTTTTTACTCATAAATTCTTCATTGTTCAAAAAACTGCTTTTGTAAAATTTGTAGTCTTCACATCCACCCTATCTATCCTATAACTTTTCTCCTTTTCAGCTCTTTGATGAGACTATCAAGCTTAGTATTTAAAGAGAGAAACGTTTCCTGGCCAATGTTACTAAATTGACCGTGGTTTCTCCCTCATTTCAACTTCAGTATGTCAACTGGATAGGATGGGACAGGTGGACATTCTGCTGACCAGCATCCGATGGGGGAGGGTGGGGGCTGATGATGGATGGATGTGTCTGGTGACAAAATAAGCAATTCCATGAATATGAGTGTACAGAGTAAAATTGGGAACAGCAGATGGTAGGGCTAAACTGTATCTTATTTCTTCCTTAGCTATGAGAGTTGCCTTGGCCGCCTATTCACAGAAGCCAGCTGGTCTTGTCCATTAACTGCCAGCACCTATTGGTTTGGGTAGAAGGGGCTTACTGCTTTCTTTAGAATTTGTTTAGTCTTTCATTTCTGGGTGTGAGTTCATGTTCATCTGATGGTAAATCATATGATATTCAAGAGCAGAATATTTGACACCTGACCTTTCCTTGGAGAACATCCCAGTTAGATCCCATTTCCACAATATGATCACACTTTGACAGCTCACTTTTCCTGTTCCTTTTTTCTTTAATCCTCTGATATTTTAAATTCCTGTGATCTCTGCTATTGCCACTTCAAATCTCATCGCTGAGTGTTCTTCCCATGTTGTGAAGAGAAGAAACATTTCTCAGAAAACAATGCAAACTTAAAATAAATCTAACACACCTGTTAGTTTTAGCTTTCTTTTGTAACAGATAGAATTTACTTGATCCAAACTACCTTCAAGTTCTGGTTTAATTTCTGAAACTCACCTGTTAATCAAAATAGTTCTACAATGGATACAGTTAAATTCATTATAACGAATATTCCTTGGGCTGGTTTAGAGATGTTCTGCAGTCATCTGAGGTGAAAGGAAAAAAGACAGCAACTGTAGTTTCCTGCAAGGTATGGAACCAGGGTGAAGCCTGGGAATGTGCTTTGGAGTCCTGGTTGCTCTATATCCTTGGGAAATCCAGGTTATAACAGAAAAGGAGATTCATCTTACATGTGAGCTGTTTATTTTAGTGTGTTCTTTAGTTAGGTTCTTTTAGTAACAGTTTGAATTTGATGGGGATTTAATAATGTGTAAACCTATTGGAAATAGGTGGAAATAAGTTTGGGGCTGAGAAGAAGATAGAAGGGGGCAGGTGGTAAAGTGAAAGGCAGAGCAGGAAAAAGGTGGGTTAGATTAGTTTTCCTTTAGGAGATGATTGTGGAAGAGCAGTACTCCCCAGCATTAGATCTCTGTTCCCCCATCTTTTGGGGAGGGGTGTGTGAACAGGGGCATGAAGTTTTAGTTAGGAAGCCAGCTTTAAGGGTCCTATTATGTTCATGTGCTCTGGTATGAAATTCTCACTACACTATTACATGAGTTAGGAAAAGAGTTTGAGAAATACCCTGGCTGGCCCTGGGAATTTCTTCCCAAGCTATCTGAGCTAAGTAGGTTAAGCTAAGAAGTCATCTGGGATCACAGTGAAATCCAGACCACAGGAATTAACATGACCTATCACAAAGCAGGCCACTTTCAGAGAAAAGTCAGCTGTCACCAGGATTGGTTCCGATCATCTAGCTGACAAAGAGAGTTTCATTTCTTGTCTCACTGTGGCACGTCTCTTTTCATGTATTGAGTATGGCAAGTGTTAGAAATGTAGACAAAAGGAATATTTATTGGCTCACCCAACTGAGATGTTTAAGGGGTGACCACAGCTGAATCCACGGACCTTCCCAGGATTTTCAAGACTCTACCATTTTTCTTCCATTTTTGGACAACTTTTTGCATTGACTTCATTCGTGGCCAGGCTCTCCCTGATGGCCTGATGGCAAAGATGGCCACCAGTTTCTGTCCTACCAGCTTAAAAACTTCAGCAAAAAGTACACCTCTTCCCCGATAATTTTTACAGAAATCCCAGGGCTGGCTTTCGTTAGCCTAACTTGGGTCTGTTCCCATTTCTGAACCAGTCACCCAACCACTGTAACTTATTGGCCAGGCCTAGGTCTTTTTGCCCATGTCTAAAACTTAGGAGTGGGGTCAGCCCCTTCTGAATCATATGGACTGGGAATGTGGGGGAGATGGTTCACCACAGGAAAATTGGGGTGCTGTTAACATTAGAAGGGGGAAGTCAAAAACTAGATGTCTACTATAACTAGCCCCAAGGCTGTTTAGAGGAAGAATTCTGTTGTTCAACCTTGGATGCACTGGAATTTGCACCGTTGAAGCCTAACCCTCTCCACCTTCCCTCTGTTTTGCCGCAGATACCTGTTTCCCAAGTTTACACTGTGCTGGACAGAATTTTTAGACATGAAGGTTCATGTGCCCTGTGACACCATCGAATACATTGAAGCCAACTATGGTAAGACTTGGAAGATTCCTGTGAAGACGTGGGACTGGAAACACTCTCCCCCCAATGTGCAGCCCAATGGAATCTGGCCTATTTCTGAGTGGGATGAGGTTATCCAGTTATACTGAGACACTAGGTTGAAATGAGAGAATTCCCCTCCTGTTAACTGTTGGAAAAAGATAGCAATTTGTCAAATATCTGTGGGAGTCAAAGAAAAATGACAAGCTTGAAGACACAGAAGTCCTAACTCCTGAACCATCAGATTGAATTCTCTTGTTCAACATTCATTGAGTTCTGTATGCTTGTCCCTTTTCCTCTCCCTTTGGTAGCCCCCCAGTTTTACCTTGAGGGAAACACTCCCTCTCTTTGAAGAGTTCAGATGGAATGTGATATGTTCTTTAAGGGTTTAAAAATGTTCGGTAATGTTTGAACTGGAAGAGGAACTCACCAGGCAAAGCTGAGAAAGGATAAACTAATTAAAAAGAATAACCTGTTCCTGTTCTCGGCATTAAAGCTGCTTGGTTCATGCCACTTTAAAATTGTGAGGTCTGAGTTATTATTCAAGTGGTCAGACTTAAGGTGGCATCAAGAAAAGACGCTAAACAGATTATTTTACAAGCAACCTGATGTGGAATTGATTTAGAGGATAGGTCATTTTTTCATTAGGAGGAGGAAAGAGCTTATTTCTGGCTTAGTCAAAGATAAGTAAACTTCCCATATGCTCTTACTATTTCATATTTGAAGTGAGAAGAAGGCTTGTGCTTGTGTGATGGCTAAGTTTCCCTTGCCGGATATTTTCACTGACCTCTGATGAACCTGTTGACAATTTGTTCAAGTGAGACCATGCTACCAAACATGATTTTGATAGGGTAATGATTTTCCTAATTTCATTCTCAACCACTCTGTTAAGTAAACATATGAGCTAATCCTGGACATTTCATGTTTTTCTGAGTTTATAATCCTGAGTGAACTGCAATGAGTGAGGTGCAGTGGCTCTGCCTTCCCCACTCTTCACGAGTCTCTTTAATTATATTTTCCAAGTAAGAGAGGTAAAAGGAAACACAGGCAGGATAAATCCTACTACCTTTTTCTTTGTCCTGGAAAGGAAACTAAGTCTTATATGTTATCTAGGCTTGGCAGATTTTCCCCTAAGACTAGGAGTCCCAGAAATGGAAATCAGAAGCTCTGAGGGAATGGGTTGACAGTTTCCTTAAAACAAGGTTGAGGGGAAGATACCCGACTTCATTTGGAATTTTAAAAACAACAAGAAAAACTTTTGAGAAATGATGTCCAACAGCCTTGCTCTCTTAGGATGAGCTTTTAACACAGAATCACTGGGTCTTTTCATAAATAACAATCAGGTTTTCAAGGACCTTTATAGATTATCAGCAAACTTGTTCCAAACTGTCAGGCCATTGTTATCAGCTCTCTTTGATAGAAAATTAGCCCATAGAATTCACACCCAAATTCTAAGTAGCTGATCCTATTTTCATTGTGTATGGTAAAAAAATAATAATACATAATGAAAGTATTCTTGGGCAAAATCCATCGAACTAGATGAGGATCATTTGCTTGTGTTCAGCTTCTGGAAGTGCATACATTGCACATTTCTACCTATTACAAATTGGAACTCTTACTGTTTGCCAGGGGATCTATCTTACACCGTTCAAGTTAGAGCTCTTTTATCTGTCCTTGGAGTCCAACATTTTGGAGTGTTAAAAATCCAAGATATCTTGGCCCTGTTGACAGAGGTCCCGTATCCTTCTCTCCATAGACCACTAGCTGCTGAAATATCTTTCTTGTCTGTCTTCTAGCTTCACAGGCTTTAGTTCCTGAGTTCCACCCTAACTCAGAGTATGAAAACCTTTCCCGCAGACCCTGAAGGCCAGATTTGCCTCTAGTACAGATTCAGCCAAACTTAATCCTATGCTTCTTAACTGCTGCCCTTTGCTTGAGTGGCCCTACACCTTGGACCAGGTGAATCCACGATTAACACCTTAACAGATCACTTTTCTTTTCTCACCTGAGTATTCCAACACTCATCCTCTGGCTTACCAGGAGAAGACCCCTTGATCCCTTGATATTAATGTGTTGGAAGTGAGGGCCCCAGGGATGTCACCAGAGAGATCCTGAGAGGCAAGATCCTTCTCAGTTGACATCCAGGTAGCACATAATCATGTCACCTGCAGATCAAGATAGTGTTACTTCTTCCTCGCTAATTTGGATGTCTTTTGTTTCTTTTTCTTGACTAATTACACTGGCTAAAATTCTGGTGCAATGTTGAATAGCATTTGTGAAAGCAGATGTTCTTGACTTATTCCTGATCGTAGAGGCAAAGCTTTCATATTTTCACCCTTGATTATGAAATGTTAGCTGTGGGTTTTTCATATGTGCCTTTTATCATCCTCTTATTTTATAGCTAAAGAAATAAGAAATGAGTTGGAGCTAAAATTTGAGTAGCATGACTTCTAGCCCAGTGATTATTTCACTATGTCATGGCACAGCATCTTTCATCCTGCTTGAGAGGCTTTGCAGAGAAGCCGTACAGTGCCTCAAGGGGACAAGTTTCAGGGAATTTCTGCCATTCCCTACTTAATATCTTTTAGCTCACATTGAGAACCTGAGGTGACAAAATGGTCAAGGAGGAGTGTTTTCTTCTTGTCCAAAATCCTTAGGCACCTTCATACCTTTATCTGAAAAATGCTTTATTCCCAAAAGATGAAGTAGTTCATGTCTGGAGATAGCAATCTAGTCCTCTCCCTGGTTTCACCTTCTGGTAAATGAACAATTCTTCTATCCTCAATGTTATAAATACCAAGGGGAGATCGCCCCTCAAAACCTAGTAGAGAAAGTTCCATATTCCCACTTCCTAACACATAGTCATCAGTTCTAACAGCTTTAAGGCATTGAAAAACTCTAGTTACCGACCAATCAAAACAATTTCTCTGAAGAAATGTCCCAGCAGCTATTTCTTTCCTCCTCCACATCCTCCATCGTTAAGACCTGGGCTAGGTCACCTCTAACTTCTCACTTAGGGAAAGCAGCCTGGTGTCATGAACAGACCTCAAGCTTTTGAGTAAGGTCCTAGTTTGAATCCCAGCTTCATCCTGTAGGATTTATGGTGGGGGACCTCTCAGCCTCAATTTCCACAAAAGTGAATTAGGGAAATGATGCATACTTCTAAGGGTTCTTAGGAGGATGAAATTAGATGATTATAAAGGCCTACGATTTAAGTAAGTATTCAATAAATACTCTGTTTCTAATTAGTCTTCAAATAGGATTAAACAAACTGGGTTAGGAAACATCTTACTCAGAAGGTTGAATTTACTTAAGAAAAAAAAATTTAATTCTCTATCAGGTCATTGAAGGCCAAATTGTAATGAACTTGTATTTTCATTTTGATGCCCACGCTATTGTCTTTTAGGGTCTCCTTATACTATCCCGTATGCTACCTAGTTTCTTGGTCCCAAGCAATTCACTCTCTGTATCTGTATCTTGATGTAGTGCCTGGTTCTGCCCCAGACTTCCCTTTCAGTGTTCTGGCTTTTCCTAGAAGTAAATCCTCCCCTCCTTGTTAGTGATTCTCTGCCCAGGCAAAATCAAATATATCATGATATGGAGATTTGGAGAGGGAAAGAATCAGTTGTGTCATTGATTTGTCTATGCTGATGAATAATATATCAGTGTTAATAAAGGAAAATTGAAAATACACCCCCCCAATTTGTGTTTCTCTCTCATACATGGGCACGTTCATTTGCAGACCTGATCAACCAAAAAGAATCAGCAGAGTATGTAATGCCATTTTAAGTTGTCCTGCATCAGACTGAAATCCTAATTATTGTTTATAAGTCAAGCAGACCAACTAAATGGTGGTACCTTTTGTACAGGACTAGTGCTAAAAAGTAGATAAGCATACATTTTCTAATGAGAAATCTGTTTCTATCTTCGTAGAACGTCTAGCCTAGAATGTCATCCCGTCCCGTCCCCAACCCAACCTACTACAGAGATTATGTAGAGGCATATCAGCCAGCCAAGCTGCTGTATACTTCTGCACATCTCACGGTGGGATTGAAAGGGAGGATGAGAATTCGGAGTACTGTATTGTGTTCTATAAAGTGAGATGCTGTCTCATGCACCTTTTAAAAAATATGTAAGATTTTGCAGCCTTTTGATGACCCATTCAGTGCATGGGGAATTGTTCATGTGTTTGTTAGATGAAAATCATGTGTCGCTATTTGAGTCCATTGTACTTCATAACTAGAAAAACATGTATATGAATTTTTTTAAAGTAATGTTTTAAACATGAGTAGATTTCAGTGTATGCTTACCAGTTTACTATTTGGTTTTATCTTCAGGTATATAGATAGTTTGTGGTACTACTGAAAATACATTTAATATTATTATTTTGATCAGAATTTGTAATATATAATCCAATTTGAGGTGATGAATACAATTTTTCTAATCTCTTGAGATGTTCTGTGTTTATTTTCATAGCCACTAACATACATAAACAATCCAATAAAATAGTAATTTTGCCACCAGTACAATATTTCTAAATATTGAAGTCTAAGAACCCTATAATTCTGCACTCATAGACTTGAGAATCCAAGGGTTCTCAGTGTTAAAGCCTGCCAACCAGAGACCACCAGGAACACACCTGTAACCAGACAAAGTTAGATTTATTAGCTTGTGGCAGGAAGGGAAAGCACCCACCATAGGGAACTATAGCATGGTACAGAAAGAAGGAACTAGAAAGAGTTTTTATAGTTTTGAACTAAAGTTAGAATTAGTGAATAGTAACTGTGGTGGACTGGAAATAACACAGGACACCAGGTAAAAAGTCATAGTTTGTTTAAATCCAACAATATCTTAAAACGAATTATACACCATGACCAAGTGGGATTTATTCCAGGTATACAAGACTGCTTCGATATTCAAAAAATTAATCACTCTAATCCAGCACACCAACATGCTAAAGAAGAAATAATCATATGATCAGATCAATTAACACAGAAAATGAATTTGACAAAATCCAACAACCCCCACTCATTATTTAA
This sequence comes from Cabassous unicinctus, assembly GCA_029593785.1. NCBI lineage: Eukaryota > Metazoa > Chordata > Mammalia > Cingulata > Chlamyphoridae > Cabassous > Cabassous unicinctus. Next base: position 9,218 of record JAQZBX010033114.1, on the reverse strand, counting down.
AAAAAAACAAACTCTCAGCAATTTAAAAATAGAGGGGAATTACCTCAACTTGATAAAAAGCATCCTAAAACCTATACATCATAGTTATTGGTCAAAGACTGAATGTTTTCCTGCCAAGGCTGGAAACAAGGCATGGGTGTCTGCTCTCACCACTCCAATTCTTCAAATGGAACTTCTAGCCACTGCAGTGAGGCAAAAAGAAATAAAAGGCACATGGATTGAAAGGAAGATATAAAACTGCCTGTACTTGCAGATGGCATGATTGTCTACATAGATAATACCAAAGAATCTATAAAAAAAAAAAAAAAAAAAAAAAAAAAAAAAAAAAAAAAAAAAAATCCTAGAGCTAATAAGTGTAATAAATGAGTTCATAATGTCACAGTATAAAAGATCAATACCCAAAAGCAATTGCATTTCTGTATACTAACAGTGAACATATAGAAACAAGTTTGAAACACTGTACCAATTACAATCACTCCAAAGAAAATAAAGTACTTAGGTGTACACTTAACCAAACATATACAGGATCTTTTTGCTGAAAATGCTGATGAAAGAAAGCAAAGACAGCTTAAATAAATGACTTCCTATGCTCATGGATTGGAAAATGCAACATAGTAAAGGTGTCATTTCTATCCAAATTGGCCTATGGGTTCAATACAATTCCTATCAAAATCTCAGCAAGTATTTTGTAGACATTAGCAAATTTAATTCTAAAATTATGTGGAAAGGCAAACTCTAGAATAGTTCAAGCAATCTTGACAAAGAAGAATAAAGTAGCAGGAAGATTCAGAATCAGGAGAGTTTGTGCATATGAGTTTGTGCTCTCCTTTCAATAAAGATCTCATCTGATCTCATAAGGTAGGTGTCATTACCTTTTGCTTTGCAGAGGAGCAAACTGCAATTTAGAGGTAACCTGTCTTCTGACTTGAAATCCAGTGGTTACTCTCTCTGCCGATTCTAGTTAATTGCTTATCTGAGAAAAATATTTTAAAATTGTATCTTAAAAGCACCGTCTTGGAGGAATCACTCTACCCAATATTCAGGCTTACTATATAGCTATAGTAATCAAGACATTGTGGGAGAGTGTAACCGTTAGGGAATTTGTAATTATGAATTCCAAAAATATAATTGGATCATGCCTATAATCTAATCTGTTAATCTATGCATGATTGAATTATGATTAGGGCGTTGACTGGGCCATGTCAGTCAGTAGGACGTTGAGCCCCACCCCCTAGTGGGTGGGGAATTAAATATAAAAGGCAAGGCAAAGAACAGAGTTAAAGCAGTCTTTTGAAAAGCAGTCTTTTAAGAAGCAGCTTTGCGAACTGTTCGCCTAATCGTCTACAGCTAACCTTGTGGAGGAAACAGAAGCTAAGCCCGGAGAGAAACGCAGCCCCGGGAAGAGAGGAACCCCAGAAGCCTGAACCCTGGCAAACGCTGGCAGCTGTCTTGCTCCAACACGTAACAATGGACTTTGGTGAGGGAAGAAACTTATGCTTTATGGCCTGGTAACTGTGAACTTCTACCCCAAATAAATACCCTTTATAAAAACCAACCCATTTTTGGTATTTCACATTAACACCCCTTTGGCTAACTAATACAGAGAGGGATACACACATAGCTCAGTGGAGCAGAATAAAGAACCCAGAAAGAGACCTTCAGAAATAGGCTCAACTCATTTTGGACAAAGGTGTGAAAGCAACTCAGTGGAGGAAGGATAGCCTTTTCAACAAATGATGCAGTAGCAATTAGTCATCTATAGGCTATAAAATGACCCTTGGCCAGAGCCTCACACTTTATACAAAAATTAACTCAAAATGCATCATGTACTTAAACATGAAATGTAAAAGTATGAAACTTTTAGAAAAAAATAAGAAACTTCAGGATATGGGCAGAGTTCTTAGACCTGATCCATAAAAAGAAAAATTGATAAATTGGACTTTATCAAATTTTAAAATTTCTGTTTTTAAAAGCCCATGTGGGGAATGGATATGACTAAAGCAGTTGAGTGCCTGCTTCCCACATGGGAGGTCCCAAGTTTGGTTCCCAGTGCCTCCTAAAAAGAAAAAAAAAAAAAAGCAACAAGCAAACACAAGAAAACCAACTCAGGGGAACTGATGTGGCTCAATTGTTGAGCACCGCAGAAATGCAGACTGAAACCATAATGAGATAATGCTACATACATATTCGAATGGTTAAAATAAAAAATTTTGATAACACCAGATGCTGTTAGTTGTCTCTTTTTTATGGTTTTCTTTTTAAATATGCTCTGCACCCTTGTTTGTTTTTATGATGATTTTACTAAGGAGTGTCCTTAAACATTTTACAAGTATTCATAATACTCTTTATAATAAATTCAAAAGGAATAATTTTGTCTCGTTTTTTTGAAGATGGATTTTTAGCTTTTTTCTCCCTCCTTTCTTCCAAATTTTAATTGATTTACCCTGTAGATTTAATAACCCCTCTTTTAAAAATTTTTTTCTCATTTTGCATGCTTGTGTCCTTTGTGCTTCAGTTTTCTGCAGTTAGATTTATTAGCAAAAACTCTTTAGTGACTGTTGTCATTATTCTTAGGTCTCTGTAACATTAATTAATTTCACGTTTATCACCTGTCTTTTTTCATCTAAAACTTCCAAATTAAAGATTGTTTTCTCTAACTAGCCTCAATTATTTGGAAACTGTTTTCTAGTAAATGTTACAGGAAAAGTAATTGAGTGGCCAATTCCTGAAATTTTTGTGACATCAAATGCCTTTCAGGTATCTTAGTACAAGAATGACCATCTCATGGTTGGAGTGTGGTGTTTGTTTTGGAGCCTTAACTGGGCAATCCTCTAATCCAACCAGCATCCTGCTTGGCAGGAAAGCCAAATTTCTTGCTTGTGGCCTCACAAACACTAAAAGCTGAAGGGGACAGCTGTGCCTTCAGGATGATGTCCTCTCATGTCATCTCAGTCATAATTTGCCCGGAACCATCTTCCCCCCATATACCTGGAGGAGACCTAGACAACATTTGGGCAGCACTGTCCAATAGAACATTCTGTGATGATGGAGACGACCTATAACTACCGTCCAGTATAGTGGCCCCTAACCACATGCAATTGTCGAGCACTTGAAATGTGGTGGGTGTAATTGAGGAACTGAATGTTTACTTTGGTTTAATGGTAATTAATTTAAATAGCATCATATGGGATATAGCATATCAGACCGTGTGGACATAGAGGGTTTGATGGGTCCAGGAAAGGCTTTGGAGTTGTAGATCTGCATTCAAGTCCAAGCTCTGCCGCTTGATGGGATGTTGAGCTAGTTACTTAACCTCTGAATACTCTGCTAAGAAGTTTGAATAAGGAGAGGTGGAGAAAAGTTCTGAGTAGGGCATGAGGCCTCAGTCGACGCTTTTGGCATGATTACTACTCAGCAGGTACTGTGCTGATGGCTGAGGTTCGTTCATTGATTCAACAGTAAACTGAACAAATATTTGCGAAGCCCCTTCAAGGCCACAGGAAAAATTTGGGAGGATTTCGATGTAGTCACTGAGGCTGAGCCCAGGGACTCGGGTCCCTACAGCAGCAGGGACCAGGACGGTGGCTTGGCCAGGAGTGCAAAGGACCGCAGGCATTTCAGGTAGGGTCACTCCTAGGAGTCCCAGCCAGTGCTAGGCAGGGGCACAGGGAGGCCAGGGGCGGGGAATGCTCAGAAGCTGGGGGGCAGGGGGCTCCTGGGTGGTGGGGAGTGCAGGAGCAGTGACACAGGCCACAGGGAAGAAATGTGATGGCACCAAGGCAGACTCTTGTCCAGAGGGTTCCAGGAACTAGAATAGGTATTTGAGAGCAAAGGCAAAAACACAGAAGAATTAGGACAGGAAAGCTATCAGTGAAGTCCTAGGCTGTGGGGAAGACATGAAAGCAGTTTCTGGAATGGTGTAGGGGACTGAAGCCTTAAGGAACACAGTGGTGGGTGCTCTGCCGGGGCACCACCACACGGGCAACCTGGGAGCTGTGAGGAAGAGGCCGGAGCAGCTTCTACACCTGCTGCTTCTGTCAGGAACCAGGGCAGACGGACTCTCCGTGTGGGGACACCTGAGGTCTCCACTAGGGAGGGCAGAGGCCAGGAAAGGAAATGGGCCCGGGAGAGAGTTTAAATTCTGGGTCTTAACTGAGTCCTTGTTTCCCTACTGCCTGGTCACCTCTGGAGGCTCCAGAGGGTAAAAAGGAGCTGCTCCAGATGTACTGGGAGGGCAGCCGATGCTAACACCTGACCTCTCAACCCCCCGACCCCAGCCCCAATCAGCCAGGCCAAGTCCATCCTGTTTTCACTCTTCCCCTCTCCTACCCAGCCAGAGTCTGCTGCTTGGGGCAGTGAGCCCAAGAGGGACCGCTGGCTGGTGGGGTCTGGGCCAGCCGCTAATCCCTGCATTGGAGCCAAACCCAGGTTGTATCTTGTTAAAACAGTCACTTCAGGTACAGTATGAGTCTCAGAAAGAGGTTGGAAACCCCAACTGGTGACCTACTTATTTCAGACAATTCAGACAATTTGCAAAGCAACCAAATCCCCACCAGCTAGTGAATATGGATGTGCACTTGGCCAGTGAGGAAGTATCTGTGTTATGAAAAGTGAAGGTGAAACCAATGGTGGGAAAGCAAGGTTCCCACTAGAGGTTTCTTATTGGGGGCAGAGTGAAGGTTGGGTTTAAGGTGATGTACTCTAAATTTCCTGAGAAGTCCCCGTGGGGCCTCCTGGAAACATCTGCTGGATTTGAGGAGTGATGAGGTGTCTGCCTCACCCCCCGGGTCTGGGTGTTTGGTTTGGGATTCGTTCATCTGGGAAGCTGAGGGCTCTGGGCAGCTCAAGCCGGGCAGATCTCCCCCACCTGCCTGCAGTGCGGCCCAGCAGGGCAGAGGCCCCTCCCCGGCCCAATCCTGCACGCCCACTCCCCATCCCCTGAAGCTGCGGCCTTTATTTCACGTCCAGTCCCCAGGGGGCTGAGTGGGGAATGAGGACAGCTGACAAGCCTGACAGTATTGACTTTATGGGGAGTAGTCAATGAGTTTCCTTTCTGTAAGTAGGCTGCACTCTCATCTGGGGCCCACAGAGCATGTAAATCCTCATCTAAGGGACCGGTGGGTGAATCATGCCTCTTACACAACGACCAGAGAATACAGAGGGAAAGGGGAGACCTACGCCCACTGTCAGTACCTGGTCCTGCCCAACCTTCCCCTCCTCCTCACCTTCCCCACTGTCCTTGTTTGCTGGCTGGAAGGTCCAGGCCTTCAGTCAGGGCCAGGCTAGCCCTGATCTGAGAGGTCAGCAGCTGGGCACACCCGGGGCTGTGCGTGGCTCTGGTTGGTAACTAGGAAGAAAAGCCCACTCATGGGAGGCAGTTGTGTGTCCACTCTCAGCTGCAATGGTCAACATTTGCTCTGGGCAGAAGTCCCTGCCCGGCCTCTACACCTGGTGCCTTGGCGGGACGGGGGTATGTGTGTGCTGTGGGCGTGTGGGTGTTACCAAGGAAGCCAGAGAGCAGAAATTGAGTGTGAGAGAAAGGCCTGATGCTCAAGAGAAGATTTTCTCTCCCTACTCTCCAGCTCCCTCATCAAGCCCTGGCTTCTCTTTGCTCCAAACACTGGAAGGAAATAAATGCTTTTTAGTAGCACAGGACCCAAAACAATTGTGGGGTCCAGAATACCAGGCTGGGCAGAAAAAGAAAAGGGGCATGGGCTTGGGTTTCCCATCGAGCTTTTTAGATAGAGTTTTTCTGGTAATTAAACTAAAATAATAAAATATTTATTGAGCAGCTATATTTCATTAGATGACCGTTACTACCATTTTTTAAGTATTTTTCTCACCAATTTCACATACATTAGCTCACTGAATCTTCACAATAACCTATGGAGTTGATATTATTCCCAATTTTCAGCTGAGTAAACTAAGGCTGGGAGTGAAGAGGGGCCGGGGTGGTCCTTGGCTGGGTTCTTTCACTCGACACAGCTGAAGAGACAGACACACCGAACTAGGCTAGGAAGGAAAATAGGGTTTATTCGCTGGCAGGATACCAGAGATGTACAATCTCAAATCAGCTTCTTGGACTGCAGAAATCCTAATATTTCATACCATCGGGGTGCTAATGAATAATTGGGGCAAAGCTGGGCACAGGTTCCTTCATTCATAAACATTAAGGGGTTGAGCATGATGGGGTGGGTACCAAACCAGGGTGAGTTACAATCGTTTTCAGAGCTCAAGGTTCTGGGACAGGAAAGTACAGAGCAGAGGTCAGTCACGAGGTTTTCCACATGGATATCAAACGGGGGTGGCGTGGCTATCAGCATAATGGCAAGTAGACACAAATATGAGCCCAGTTCTGAAATGACCATGAACAAAGGTAAGTTCAGTCTAGAATTACCATCTTAATAGTAAGTATTCACAAGGTGAGGCTAAGTCTAGAGTAACCATAAACGGGTGAGACCTGTTTAGAATGATCATCACAATAGCAGGTCTAGGCTAAATCTGGCCAGTTTTAGCAATTTCAGATATTAACCTTTTGCAATTTCGTAATACAAAGGCATCTATATGGTGATTTCGTAATCATAAGTATTTGTTAAATCTTAACTTTCAGTTACAGTTTCAGGCTTCATTTTCACTTCAGAACAAACTGGGCACTTTTGCTTATCAACTAAGCAACTAAAAGTCTTTTAATGTTAAGGTTATGGAGGACGGGACTGCCTCAATCAAGACCCTGGTGTTTGCAGAAACCAAAGTGGGCTGGATTTAAATTGCTGTGGTTCAGAAGTTAAGTAACTTGCCTGGGGTGACAACTGGTATCAGAGCAGAGATTCAAACAGGCTAGTCTGCCTCCAAAGCCTAACTAGGTTACTACACTAAACTGCCTCCTACTTGGCATTTCCCAACATCTTATCTCACTTAATCCACAGCAAATGAATGAGTATTCCTTATTCCCATTTTAGAGGAAACAGGCTCAGAATGATACTACGACATACCTGGGTCCCCAAACCAGTGACTAGCAGAGACTCTGGCCTGCAGATTCAAGCAGCTCTCCTTCTCTATCACCAGGGAAGTCCAGAAATGATCATGAAACAGCCAGATCTCTCTTTCCTTATGAGAGAAGACCAAAGAGCCGCCTGCTCTGGAGCCCCTCCACTGCTCAGGCAGAGAGGTAGGTGCCCTGGTTTCCCACATCACCTGCTTTCGTCTGCAGCGACTTGTTGTATTACTTTATTTGAGGGAGGTTGGAGAGGGGGGAGACAGGAGGGGACTCAGAGGATGCAAACTGGTCACTAAGTGGCCGTGTGGGCTCAGTGAATCAAGTGATGTTAATACCCGCGAGAACGTGCAGCTTCTGCTGGCCCTGGAAGGGTGGTTGTCTAAGAACCACCAGTACATCGCAGCCGGCTGCATGCTGAAGGCTTGCTTCTCTGGGAATAGGTTTGAGGATTTCACTTATTTGGAAGCAATATTTTGTCTAGGATGATAACCTGATAGTTAATATAATTAAAATACATAATTTCTCATTAAATGACAAAACTTGGGTGAAACGCCACCAGAGAATTCTGTGCCTGGCCCAGACCTGGTGCTCAGCACCACCATTCGGCGGAGCCTCCAGCCTGCTTTCCTGTCACGGCCTCCTAATAAGCCCCCACGTCCTTTCTTGTCCCCCTCCATACGGCTGCCAGAATGCTCTACTCTCCTTAGAAGACGAATAAACAATTACTAAAAACTTTCTCCCACGGCCCCAGAAGCGTTCACTTCACGGAGAAACAAGCTTTGTCTCTGCTGCCAGAATGCAGAGCAAGCGGGAGGCAGCTGCTTCGAGAAACGAGTCAGAACTAGGCTCCCCGAGGCACAGGCTCCTTAGGCCTTCCTGTCTTGCCTTCACTCAGCAAATGTCTTATCAGGCACCTTTTACATGCCGGGGCTGCCCAGTGCATCAGGTCTAGCTATTAAGGAAACTAAGTCCTTGGCCTCATAAAGCTTACAATCTAATAGGCAAACCACACAGTAAGCAAGTAAACTAGAATGAGATTTGTTTTGAATAATTGAACATGGAAATTGGATCACCTTTAAAAAACCAGAGAACCAAGGGAATTTAAAGTTACCAAAAAAAAAAGTTTCCTAAAAAGATAAAACCCATCACTAAAAGTCATGCATTTTTTTTTTTAGGAAAATGCATATATTAAAAAATAGAGTAATAGTAATATAAAACAAAATGGAATTCATGACAAAAAGCAGGACAAAGAGGGTCCTTTTATAATGAGATAGGATATAATTCACTAAGTCAATAAAACTTCCGTGAGCCTTTATGCATCAAATGTAATGCATTGAAAGTTATAAATGTCTAAAGCAAACACTCTTGGAAAAACAAAAATGAAGAAACAAACACAAAACAGTAGAGCAGGGGTTCTTAACAAAGGGCCCGTGAGCTTGAATTGAAATTCAACAAAACATTATTCTTGTGGGGACATGTTGGTGTGGGTGTGATGTATTTATTAAATAATACACAGTATAGTGTGGCCTTAGTAAGGGGTCTGTGGTTTTCACCTGGCTGGCAAAGGGGTCCGTGGAACACAAAAGGTTAAGAACCCCTGAAGTAGAGACACACCTCTCTCTCTAACTGACCAAGTAGGGAGCAGGTGCAGCTCAGTGGTTGAGCACCTGCTTCACAAATATGAGGTCTCAGGTTCAATCCCCAGTACCTCCTAAAAAATAAAAAAAAATAGACCAAGTAGATTAAAATGCCAAGAATATAGAAGATTGATTTAACAGATGTGTATAAATAATTCTTACCTTTCAAACAGAGAATATATCTCCTTTTCTAATCCCCATGGAACATTTATAAAAGTTGATCATGTGTCTTATGAAAGAGAAAATCTCAATATCCCAAAGCAGAATATGTACAGGGCATATCTTTGACTATGCTGCTAGAAAATAATAGCAAATTGTTACCAAAAAAAAGGGGGGGATTTAAAAAAAAACAAACACTTTCTAAAAGGAAATTTAAAATAAATTACAGATGTTAGAAAGTAATAACAATGTAACTGCAAATAGAAACTTACAGGCTGTGATCAAAGGTATTTACGAAGAAAGCTCATAGCCTGGAATGATTTTCTTCAAAAATATGGAAAAATATAAAATAAGCATTCATTCCAAGAAGGGAGGTTGAAGGGAGCGGAAGTGGCTCAGTGGTTGAGTGCCAGCTTCCCACATAC
>JAQZBX010033113.1:0-25539 GCA_029593785.1 Cabassous unicinctus | reverse complement strand
GTGGGGATAGCCCCAGAGATTGATGCCTTATTAGTGGGCTCCTCTTTGAAATCTGTGTTCCTGAGAGTGACAGAGTCAGACTCAAATAAGTCCTCCCTGCACATGGTCCCTTAGTCCCTTCTATTCAAACCTATATGTGATGCTTGAGTTTTTAGGTGTACCTCCAGAGACTGGAGCCTCTGGCCTACCTATGTGCCAGTTGTGCCTGCAATCTCGGTGCAGCTGCAACCCCTACCCTATAGCTCAATGGACTCATCCAAGTCACCTGGCGAGGAGACGACTATTCATATGCTTTTGAAGCATGCCTCCTTGTTGCTTAAATGTGGACTCTCTCTAAGCCAAACTCAGCATATAAATGCATACCTTCCCCTCAGCATGGTGCATGACTCCCAAGGATGAGCCTCCCTGTCACTGGAGGATTATTATCAAGCACCGACTAGCAATGCATTTGGAAAAAGAACTTTACCAAAGGGGGAAAATATTAAATACAAATGAGTTTTTATGGCTAAGAGATTTCAAAGTGAGTCAGAAGGTCATTCCAGAGGTTACACGTATGCACATTTCAGCAGGATCTCATTGACTGCCACAGTAAACAGTGCCCCAAACAGCAGGGCTCTTAAGGGCTCTAAAGACACAATAGGCAGGGCAGACAATCTGAGGAATTTGGAACCCTGTCAGTGGATATTACTTTTGGAATATATGCTCCCCAATATAACAGAGTTAGACTCATTTATAATTTCTCTACACATGGCTCTTCTGCCCCTTTTATTTGAACCTATAATGAACACTATGCTTCTTAAATTCATGTCCCAAAGACTTAATTCTGCAATCTGCTCATATGCTGGTTAAGCCCTGAATCTCAGCACAGTTGCAACACCTACTGTCCAGTTCACTGGGCTCATCCAGAACAACTAGCAAAAGGATGATGGTGGACAACACCCATCCCCAAAACAGAGAGTATCTACAACTGCAAGCAAGACCGTTATATCCATCTGCCCCATGGGGATCTAAGCCACTTCTCCATCAGAAACAGAGTGGGCATCACCATCTGAATATCCTCAAGACTGAGGAATGAACAAACATAAAGGGAGAATATGACTATGGACTTAAGAAGACTTATTATTATTCTAGCAATGGAAGAACTTGTATCATCAATATAATGGCAGTGGCCTCAGAGATTCTGAGGGAAAGGAGAGGGAAGAATAGGTGTAATGTGGGGGCAATTTGGAGACATTGGAATTGTCCTACATGACATAGAAATGACTGTTTCAAGCCATTATAAATTTTGTCAAAACCTATAAAATTGTGTGGGGCAAAGTATAAACTATAATGTAAACTATTGATCATGGTTAGTAGCAATGCTTCAATATGTGTTCATTGATTGTAATAAGTGTATCAGACTAATGAAAGGTGTTATTTATGTGGGAACGTGTGGGGGGGAGGGGCTGTGATATAGGGGAATCCCCCTCTTTTTTTGATGTATCATTTTTGTAATCTAAATCTTCTTTAAAAATAAAAAAAATTAAAACAAAAAAACTTGGCTTTCTAGGGTCCAGGTTTTTATAGTTTAGTTTCTCCCAAATAACCAAACCCACTTAAGATTTAAATCAGAACTGAGTAAACTGGGAAAAGAGGCTGGCCCTCGGGCTTCATTTTTGCCATCTGGGATTTAGATAGATGCAGCTAAGTTCTAAAGCCAGCCACTGGGGAGGCATGTCCCAGGTTTTATAACTTTCTAATCATAACAGAAGCAGCACTGGTTCTGTATCCAGCAAGACAGGCTTTAGCTTCTTGTTCTTATAGCTTCCTAACCATGGAAGAGGGAATGCAGGTCTAGAAATAGTAGCCGCAGGAGTAGCTTCCTGATTCAGAAAGATGAGGCAGAGGCAACTGCAAGCTTGCTTGAAGTCTCTCTCTTGGAATGCCTCGAATGATTCCATGAGCTCTCTGTTCAATAGCTAGTGGGGATTCTGTAGTCTGCAAAGACGATTCCAGACTAATAACCCAAACTCTCATAGGCTCACCAACATAGAGGCCAGAACCAATGAGGTCCACCCTACTTACATAGAAATGAGCTTTCCTTTATTAGCAAGTAGCTGACTTATGCCTAATTAACAGATACAAGGAATTTTATAAAGTCCCGAGTTCAGTGATAAATTCAGCTATAGCTTTTTTTGAACCCCCATACCTACTGCAACAAAGATTAGCTTTCTTGAAGGAGATAAAAAGGTCAGAATAGAGCCAACATTCTAAGATTTTCCTTGCCATTTGGTTTTCTCACACAGGTCCTTGTTTACTTCTCACAGGATTAAACTCTGTCTGATGGGAGATAAATAGGTGACCAGTATTTTGAGGGTTTCAAATTTATTCCCCATTTTAGCCCATATTTCATGTTCTCTTCACTCAAATAAACTTTCTTACCTGTGAAATTACTGGAGTTTTATAACCAGGACAGTTGCAGGACTATTCTGTTCTTATAAATCAGGTTCCTCTTGCCTCTCATTTAATTACATGCTCAGGATAGAGAGGTCTTCTCTGTTTAAGAAGACTTATATCCATCTTTTCCTGTTCATTTGTTCTTTCTTTCCGGATTGCAGGAGTGTAAAACCAGTTGTGTAGCTGAAACACAAACATGACATAATCCTTGTCAAATTATATTAACGTATTCAGGGAAGAATAGTGATACACTACAATAACTTCAAGATGATAGATCATGAACTTGGATTTTGTCCATATTTTTCATTTTGCATGCCAGACCAAGTTATATTCTTCATAAAGAAACAATATGACAATTTTCAAGGCAATAACATATTGCAAATTCTGGAAAGAATCATGACAAGTTCAAGAACTCATCTCCCAAGTAATTATATGGGAAACAGCTAGAAAGTTGGCTGTGTTTTCCAGAACAATCAGTCTCTTGTCTTTTCATGAATGCCTCATTTCTCAAAGGCACACAGAAAAAGGACTTTGGGGGGAGAGTAATTTTGGTACCAAAAAGAACAAAATGAACTCACTCTAGAGAAAAGGGGAGAAAGCAGTCTGATAAATAGCCCTAGTCTCCTTTAGCTCATTCTGATCCCCTACCCTGCATTTTTTTTCTGGCCAAGATAATAATACAAACAAAGAATGGTTCCTTTGCGATCAGAGACTCTGGAGCTTAGATGACTTTGGTTAGGAGTGAGATTTGAATTCTTGCTGAAAGTATGCCGTGTAAAAACTTTACTTTTATTCTGCAGTTCCTCCTTAATTTAGGCTTCTGTTAAGGTGTATTCAACCTTCTTCATCACTGTGGGATAATTTTACATTTTTATTCAACATCATGAGCAAACCGAGTGGGAATAACAAAAAGAGAGAAATCGTCTTATCTAATTATCTTCACTTCCTTCCTCCATTTCCACTTCTGGAGAATTTCAATACCATATACTTCATTATGCAAATGACCTCTTTATTTTCCTAAGTCCCTAACTCAGGAATCAGCAAGCTTTTTCTGTATAACCCAGATCATAAGCTCTGTCACAAATATTTAACTCTGCCACATGGCGAAAGCAGCCATGAAAGATGTATCAACCAATGGACATGGCTGTGTTCCAATATAACTTTCTTTACAAAATCAGACATTGGTCATGTTTGACCCCTGGGCTGTGGATTTCCCACCCATGCCCCAACTAACAACAGCACCAGTTCTCTAGCTGTAAGTTTTGAAGACCACTTTGGAGAGAAATATTGAGGCTTTTCCTATGTCAGACAAATGGTATTTAACGAAGAATTGAGAAAGGGCACTGTGTATAGATCAGAAGCAGAGATGAGGGATTTCAAATTCCTTTTGCTTTTTGGTTGCGGAGGATTCAACACTTATTTTTTCAAGACAATTTTAACTCTCCTTTTGGGTACTCACTCCTAATACTTACTTCTAAACAGATGTGGGGTGATCACTTATCTTTTGAACAGAGTCATTCATTATCTTTGCTGATATTGTCAGCTCCTTTCTGCCAACAGCTTCGTGATGGCACTTGCATCCAAATTGCAATTCCATCTAGCGGATGGGTTATGGAATTAAGAAGGCTTTCCTCAATTTGGTATCTAACATTTCCAAGATACTACTAAGCATAACTTTATTTCTTATGTGTATGATTATTTCCAAAAGCCAACTTGTTTTTTAAGTGGGACCAGGTCCATTGACAAACTCACTTGAAAATCCGCTAAGACCTTGATAAATTGCCTTTTCTTGGAGGATTTGATCCTGTCCTGCACTTCTCTGAGCTCCTGCTTTGACTCTTACAGGCCACCTCTCTCTGCTCCAAATGTTGGAAATTTCCCAGGAACCTCATATCCTTGCCTTTCAGAACAAACCCTCTAGATAGTGACATCTTCCCATGCAGCGAGGCTTGACATTTAACTTCCTACCTCAGAGAGTGGGATTTAGGGTCAGAGCTTCTGAAAAGGTTAACTCTAGAACCAGAAACCCAAATACTCCATGCCCCTATGTGTGTCCTGAATTGTTTAGGCCACAAAAGTTACAACTCATCTGTGATCCTTTTTCCTCACACTTCTATGTACTAGAACTCACACTGGTTTACTTTCCTACTTTGCTAAAAAGGGAGTTGCAAGTATTACATATATTATTGCCAGAGAAATAGAGTCACAGATTCATATTAGATTTACAACCAGCATGATTCAAGGGTTATAGGATGTATCCTTAGCATCCAAATAACACAAAATTATAAGACTGTCATTGCAGTCAAATTCAGATCATTTTAGTGATGGGGAAAATTAGCTAAAACATTTGTTTGGTATAAGTAGAGAAATAAAGTCTTTTCAAAATGTTATTATTTTAGGCCAGAATAAATATTTTTTATGAAAAAATACATACAATTTGACTCAAAATGGATTATGAAAAACAAAGTAGAACAAAGTTGATATGAGTTCATGAGTATGAGAATAGGTGACCTTTTAGAGTTGATTTTGTAACAGAATCATTGGATCCTTGCATCACCCTGCTTTTTAAATTTCAGTCTCTTCATTAACCTTAGATTTGATATTTGAAGTGCCTGGAGCAAATGGACTGCGAGGCTCACATCAGTGAGGAAGAAACTGGGCTTTGCTGTTATTTTCCAGTGCATGTTGGTTTAATTTATTCCCAAGAAACAGTGTGGTGGTATTATCTACAGGAGGACAAACTTCATGCAGATATTTATTTAAGTGGACTGGAAATCTATGCAAAATCTCAAGAAGAATGTGCTATTCTTCTGTTTACTCAAAGGTCATTTCATTATGTAGCACAAGTTTTTGTGCCACAGAATTGATGTAAATCAGTAGCATTAAATTTACCTTATCCCAAAAGGAATAAGTAACCACATCTGGGGCTTCTTCTCTGTTTCATCTGTTCTGGGAAACAGACTTCGTCTGCAACTATTGGCTCAATTCTCTGATGAGATGCTGCTACTCCACCTGCCCTGTGTTCAATACAGGCATTGTAAGGGATGGCCACATTTCCTTGCTAAGTCTGGTTATGGGGTGGGGTCAGAGTTGTTTTTTTTTAAGAGGTACCAGGAATTGAACCTAGGACCTCTACATGGGAAGCAGGCACTCAACCACTTGAGCTACATCTGCTCCCCAAATGAGAGTTGGTTTTTTGTTTTGTTTTGTTTTGTTTTTAGGAGGTACCAGAGGTGCTCAACCACTTGAGCTACATCCACTGCCCCAGAGTTCTTAACACAGTGAACCATTGAGTATCTCTGAAATGCTGAAATTTGGTTTGTGTCTTGAAACCTATTTTGTCATCCTTGCTTATTGATATCACTTATTAGTATTTTATAGACATAACTACATTTCTAATTGAAAAGAATTGAAGTCACTCTCTAGAATATATTAAATACAGGTTTATGAAACAATTATTCTGAGCTTGACATGTAAATGTACACAAGTTTTGTAAACTAGATACATATACACACAAACCTGTATATTAAAATTATAAATAAAAACTACACATGCTATTAATTTTCAGACTTTATGGATGGATGAAACTTTGTTAATTGTATTGTTCCCTGGGACATTTTTATTTAAATTTTTTTTTTAAACAGACAACACTCCACTTGCCCCTTTCCCCCATTTTCCCTTCCCCAGTAACCTCTAATCTCCTTTATATCTTTGAATTTGCTATTTCTAGTCAATTCTTATGAGTGATAGTATATAATTTCTGTCCCTAGGTGTCTTGTTTTTTTCACAGAGCATAAGGTTTTCAAGGTTATTCTATGTTGCAGCATGTCTCAGAACTTCATTCTTTCTATGGTCAAATAATATTCTATCATGCATATATATGGCATTTGTTTTTCCACTTATTTGATGATGGACATGGGTTTTTTCCCCCAGCTTTTGTCTATTGTGAATAATGCTGCTCTGAATATTGGTGTACATATATCTGTTTGAAACCCCATTTTCATTCTTTGGGTATACATCTTGAAGTAGTGTTGCCAAGTGGTTTGGTAATTCTGTATTTAATTTTTTGAGGAACTGTCATATTGCTTTCCACAGGGCTGCACCATTTTACATTCCCACCAACAGTGCACTAAAGTTCCAATTTCTCCACATCCTTTCTAACACTTGTTATTTTCCATTCTTTTAATAATAGCCATCCTTGTGGTTGTGAAGTGCTATATGATTGTGCTTTTAATTTGCATTTCCCTAATGGCCTAATGATGGTGAGCATCTTTTCATGTGCTAACTGTTCATTTGTATATCTTTTTGTGAGAAATGACTATTCAAGCCCTTTCTCTATTTTTTTAATTGGGCTGCTTGTCTTCTTGTTCTTGAGTTATAAGATATATATATATTCTGGATATCAAAACTCTATGCAATATATCATTTGAAATGATTTTCTTTTATTCTGTCTTTTCATGTACTTGATAATTTCCTTCAATGCATAAATATTCTTAATTTTGATAAAATCAAATTTATCTATTGTTTCTTTTGTCACTCATGCTTTTGGTGTCATATCTAAGAATCCATTGCTGAATCCCAGGTTATGATGATCTGCCCCATGTTATCTTCTAAGAGTTTTATAGTTTTAGTTCTTATATTTAAGTCTTTGATCCATTTTGAGTTTTATTTTTATATATGGTGTGAGGTAGGGATCTAACATCATTCTACTGCATGTATGTGACTATCCAGTTTTTACAACACCTTTTATTGAAGAGACTGTATCATCCCTATTGTATGTGCTTAGCATCCTTGTGACAAATCAATTGGCCATATTTGTGTGAATCTATTTCTGGACCTTCAATTCTGCTCCACTAATCTGTTTGTCTATCTTTGTGCCAGTACCACACTGTTTTGATTATTGTAGTTTTTTATTACTGCTTGAAATCAGGAAGTGTGAGTCCTCCAAACTTGTTCTTCTTTGTCGATTGTTTTGACTATCCAGGACC
Organism: Cabassous unicinctus; assembly: GCA_029593785.1. Taxonomy (NCBI): domain Eukaryota; kingdom Metazoa; phylum Chordata; class Mammalia; order Cingulata; family Chlamyphoridae; genus Cabassous; species Cabassous unicinctus. Next base: position 18,115 of record JAQZBX010033113.1, on the reverse strand, counting down.
TCTTGCAGTTCCATATAAATTTGAAGATTAGATTGTCTGTTTCTGGAAAAAAAAAAAAAGCTTCTGGATTGGAGAAATGGGTGAAACAGTTTTGCATGGATGAAGCAGGGAAATACCTTTGTCCTGGCCTTATTTGAAACTTCTCTTCCTGTCACTTTTGGTCTGGATGACCCATAGATCCTTTTCTTTTTCCAGACTAGTTCCACGTCCCTTTCTGCCCCATGAAAAGTCACTTCATACTGGTCACTTTCTTGGTTATTCCATGTATCAGGGCTGAGATTCCAATTGCAGTTTATTCTAAGCCTTTGTCTGCAATCTCTCAAAATTTGGAGATTTACCTACACAGCCTCATTTACTGTTGTATTAGTTAATTATCTATTATGGTGTAATCCCCAAACTTTGCATCTTAATGCAACACACTGTTATTACCTTACCCAGTTTCTCAGAGTTGCTTCTCTGAATTCTGAATCACAGTATCTGAAGAAGGGATGGTCAGTCTAGGTGCTTCTCCATGGGGTTGCTTACAACCGGCAGCTCCTTCCCTCTAATGAGTCATCTGTGTTTTAACAAGCCCTCCATGTGATTCTGATGTCAGCTAAAGTTTGATAACTACATACCTAAAGGACTTTTTTAAAACCTACATGCCCATCAGAAATTCTGACAAAATTTTCTAATGGGAAAAATCACTCTTCCTTGAGGAATAGGTCATTGTCAGAGTACATTGGGTACCATGCTACTTCTGGAAATGTTTATGCAACAGTTTGAAGTTCTTTTTCTGAATCCCAAAAGATTATGTTTTAAACTAATCCATACCTGTGGGTATGAGGCCCTTTGATTGCATTAAATTCAGTTAAGGGGCCTTTGATTAGATCACTTGATTAGATCATTTTAGGGCTTTTGATTGGACTACATCAGTGAAGCATGACTTGGGTTGCATCTTCCCCCTCTTGCTTACATAAATGGAGACACAGAGAGAAAGAGGTCATAGAAAATGGAAGTTGCCATGTTGATCCTGCCATGTGTGAGGAAGGAGAAAGTAGAGAAAGGACTTCAGGTTCACCTACAGCTGCAGAAAGGCAGAGAAGCCCTGAGACACAGAGAGAGGTCCTAGAGTCTGGAATCAGCAGAACAGAGAGGCACAGGAAGAGGCTCCCAAGGAGCTGGGCCTATGGAGCAGATCAAAGCTGAGGAGACAAGCCTTGCCATATGCTTGATTGCCATGTGGCAGGACACCAGGATCACCTTTCATGAGAAAGCATCTCTGATGGTGCCTTAATTTGGACATTTCACAGCCTCAGAACTGTAAGTTTTTCCCTAAATAAAATTCACATTATAAAAGCCAAAATATTTCTAGTTTTTTGCATCATTAGCATCTGGAAAACTAAAACAATTTTTATATCCTTTAGTTGTATAAGGGCATTAGTAAAGGAATGCCCCCTTCATTTTACTTATTGGATATTGCCACATCCATGAGAATACAGAATATCAGGAGGTGCTCACCTTCCCCCCCCCCCAATGCCTTACTCCATTTGTTCCACTATGCAACAGTGGAAGTTGTTTTGTTTTGTTTGTTTGTTTTTAATTTATCCTCCCCTCAAGCCCTCACAGTGTGCCTATAAAATACTCCCTTGTCCTCCTTTCCCAAATCCCAAACTCCTTCACTCTTACTTTACTTTACCATTGCTTCATTATATACAAGTCCCTTCTTGGAAGAATTCAGAGCTTAAAGCCTTTTAAAGCCTCCTGCTTAATGCCTTCATCAACCTTTTGGTCTTTAACAGTTCAAATCTAACCATAATTAACATGATTCAACAAACAGCATGGACAACGACTTACCAGATATTAACAATAAAGGACTGGGATCGGGATGTTTTCAGATGCAATTTTGCTTCTCCATAAGTGGAGACAAATTCTCAAATAGGAATGATCTGTGCCTAGCTTCCATAGTTCTATGATTAAGTTTTGAGGCTCTGCCACTTCAGGAACAAAAAGCTTTTAAGTTTAAACCATTCTCACAGCACAATGTTCCTCCTAATGATAAGTGAGCATATTTCCATCTAGGAGGTTAAAAGGTGATAAAAGGCTAAACTAAAACCACCCCCACAGTACAGTGTTTTGTTTAATGATAAATGGTGCTGTTTCAGCTTGGGAGGATGAAAGATTTTACACTTACTCGGAAGCCAAGCAATAGCCAAGCACCCACTACTCCTGGTTATAGATGTGTCTCAGTAAATGGGGTAAATGGCAGAGTACAAGCCACTATTCTGCTGAGAATGTGTCATTATTTTTTTCTCCTCTGGAAGACACTTTTGTGCTGCCTAGAAAATTACTTATATTGTTGTCCATAAAATAAAATTCTGCCATAAATAAAAAAATTAGAATGTTTAATCAAGTCATCTGTGATATTTTTTCCAGAGGAATTTTTTTTTAGGAAAACCAGGGCACATTTCAACAAAAACCATCAACTTCTTATGTCCCAGAGGTGCATGCTTTGAGCATTTGTAATTGAAACATCCCTAAAAGAAGTTTCCCCTATTTTAGTCAAACATGCCACATCCATAAGAAGAGAAATGTTTACATCATTTGATGATCAGATCTCAAGTCTAGAGGGCAGCTTAAAATATTGAGTTAGCTTACTTTTAGGGGAAGAAAAGGACAAACAAGAAAAGGAACCTGAGCCATCTTATGAAAATATTTAGTTGTCATGGTGTTGACACTCAGATTGGTTTTCATTCAAAGGTTGCTCACGTGGAGATTATTTCCCTCATTTCTTTAAAAGAGCTCTCCACAGTTAACTTATCTTCAATTGAATATATCTATGATTATTAAAAAGTTGAATATGACACATAAGTCAATATTGTTCTGAAAAAATGGAACTACCATTTAAAATGAAAATGCAAGTTTTGAGATGCTTAGCAAACTAAATTACAGGAAAAGGCAAAAGTTTAAAGGAATAAGAATGCCTAGAATATTCTTTAACCTAAAGAAATATACTTTCTCTCTTATTCTTCTTGGCTTAACTGTAAATGCATTTTCCACTTGGCTATAGTTCATTGTTTATTTTTTTAAAAACAGCGTTGTTACCTCTCTCTCTCTCTCTCTCTCTCTCTCTCTCTTTCTCCTGGCTCATTCGCTTCATTGAACAGCTTGTCCAGTACTTTCAGGACAACTTAATCTCCTGTCACAATCTACTCCCAAGCATAGGTGTGTAAAATCAACCATTTTTCCTTACCTGCTGCTCTTTTCAGACTAAAATTAAGGGAAAGAAGAACAAGGAAACTTACATTGCTTTGCAATTGATGTCCATCAATTTTCAATCACAGAGACAAGCCCCCCTGTTCTGACAGCAATCCTGCCTGGCTTCCAAACTGGAATGCTGCTTTCATACTCCCGCTGCCTGCCATCCTGTGTATCAAAGGCTGTCAGAGGCAGACCTGGGCTTGTGCGCCTTTTCAATGCTGTGTCTTACCCTGTCCTTGAAGCCAGGTGAGTTCTCCCCAAATCTAATCCTAAAATTCCCAGTTCAGGCTCTTTCCATTTTAGCTCATTTACATCATCTCTTTTCTCTTCTAGAATAAATCACTTGTAGTTTTTCTTTTATTGTCATGTGGTTTATATGATTGTATTAATGGGTCATATTTAATTGAATGAATTTCTGAATAATTACCCCTCCCTCCCTCCCTCCTTCCCTCCCTCCCACCTTTTTTCTTTCTTTCTCTCTCTTTCTTCCTTCCTTCCTTCCTTTCTTCCTTCCTTCCTTCCTTCCTTCCTTCCTTCCTTCCTTCCTTCCTTCCTTCCTTCCTTCCTTCCTTCCTTCCTTCCTTCCTTCCTTTCTTTCTTTCCTTCTTTCTTTTCTCTCTCTCCCTCTCTCCCTCTCTCCCTCTCTCCCTCTCTCCCTATCTCTCTCTCTTTCTCTCTTTCTCTTTTTCTCTCTTTCTCTCTTTCTTTCTAAGCAAGACTAGCCAGGGAGGAAGATGAAAATAGCACCATAGTTCTTAATAAGTTTTAAACATTACTTACTATATCAAAAGCTATAAGAGAAAGGAAGACATATATAGGCCACACTCAATGTCCGGTCAACGTGCGAGCACAAAAGCCTGCCTCTTCACGCAGTTCTGGAGGGTTCTGAGGGACCATTCAGGCTTCAGAGTTGCTTGTAGGTTTGTTGAGACTGAATTGCAGCTCACCCTCTCCCTCAGAGCAATCCAGGTTCCTTCCCTTCTCTTCTCAAGTGATTGCTCCAGGAGCATCCCTAATTAGTTTTCTGCATGCTTACCTTTATCTTAGCACTGGCTCTCCAAGGGACTCACTCAGCAACACGTTCTAGTTTTTTATCAGCTCCAAAATATTTGAATAGTACTTTTATTAAATCTTGCAAATGGGGACCTTTATTTTTATATTTGGGGAGGGCTCAGCCAGGATGACGGAAGCATTATAACCCCATTTATGCTGAAAGCAACTGGGACATGCAGGTCGTAGAGACTGGGAAAAATGAAAGGAAAGAAAGGGAAACACCTGTGTCTCCACATCCAATGTACAATGTAACATCAGCCAGCTCACTGGACTCTAAATTGGAAAACAGTGAAATATATGACTGGGTAGCTACCAACAACAGAATAGGTAGCTGTTTAAGAGGGAGCAGATGTCCACACAGGACCTGAGTCTCTTTTTGTGCCACATACTTCTTTTCAATTCAGCTACTAGGAGAATAGAACTACAGTGTTGAATTTTTTTTTTGCAATGCCTTCATTCTGAAAGATTCAATGGTTCATTCAGTCTCTTTTCTTCTGAGAGCATTTATCATTAGAATAATAATGCTAATAAACATAAAATAGAAAAGGTACTAGGTGCCAATTGTATTATTTTAATTATTGGTTTGTAAGAACAATTGCCGAACCTCTTCTGAGTAGGTTTATTTGATTTCAAACCTTCACATGTGACTCTCCCATGTTTGTTCTGCTTCTCAATAGAGTGAAGCACTGCCTGTCTAAAGATGCTGAAGAAAAACCCTTCATCAGCTAAAAGGGGATCAATTCTTTCCCCACCATGAGCCTGCTGGGTTATTCTCCAAGAATGCAGAGAAAGAAAAGGGGCAGACTTAATGTTGCACAGTCTCCCAGTGTATGTTTCTCACCAGGTCATAGCCATTCCCACATCTGTTCATTTTCCCATACCTCTTCCTCTTCCCCATCAATCCAATCCTTCTATTTCCTTTAACTCTGGCTCGAGTACCTCTTGCTCCAGGAAGTTTTTCTGCATTGTTGCAGGCTACAGTGATTGACTGACAATTTCTTTACACTCACTATGATCCACCCGATCTGAAACTGAGATTCATTATGAACCTAGTATACACACTTTCATAAATGTTATTTCTCTTAACCCTGACAAAGTCATTTGAAGGGTAGGTATTGCTGCTGTTATTATTGTTGTTACTGTTATTTCCATTTTGCAAATGAGGGAATACATGCCTTTCAGTCAAAGCCATGAGCACCTGGTGGAGCCTGGTTTTACATTCAGTTGTCAGACTCCAAGACTCTTGCTTTAGCTACCATTTCCTATTGCTTGTCCCGATGATGATTTATCTTCTTTTAATTACATATTTTAAAATTTAAGTTACGAGCTAAATTATGAGTTAAACTGAGATTCATGTGTGCAGACTTGGTCTCTCAGATATTCGTTTAGGTTTCCTCTCTGAGGTCAAGACTTAGGTCTAATTCACTCACAGACCCCTCCCAAGCCTCATTGGTGGAAGGGTAAGCAGTTGAACCAACCACTGTTAAACAGGCCCAGAGCACCTGGATGCTTTTGAAAATTGCCCTTGTGGATGGAAACGTGAGTGCTGAGTGGATGGAAACAAGGGAGTGCTGAGTGTTCTTTTATTATATTTTTAAAAATTTCTTTGAATTGTATCACTCATACATGAACATGCATAATAATTGTATAATGTACAGTAAAAGCTGTGAACTTACAAAAAGAACCCATGCTTAACGTACAGGTCTCCCATATATCATCCTATCACCAGCACCTTGCATTGTTCTGAACATTTGTTACAAACTATGAAAGGGCATCCTCAAAGTATTACTACTAATTATAGTCCATATCTTACATTTGGTGTATTTTTCCCCAACCCACCCTATTATTAACACCCTGTTATGCTGTTATGTTTGTTGTCATTCATGAGAGTGTTCTCATCTTTGTCCTGTTAAACACAGTCCATCTTCCACCACTGGATTCCCTGGTTATACAGCCCTATGCCTTGTACAATCCATTCAAAGTGTACACTCAGTGGCTCTCATTTTCATCATAGAGTTGTGCTGTCACCACCTCAGTCAATTTTAGAACTTTTTCATTACTCCAAAAGGAAAAAAGAAATCCCATATTCCTTATACCCCCGTATTATTGACCATTAGAATTGGTATATCTTCTTTGCCGTTGCAGCAAAAATATTACAATATTAGTGTTAACCATTATCCATAAGTTATATTAGTTGTAATTCTTATAAGTCAAAGATATGCAAACGTGATGTTTTTTGAAAAATTCTTCTTCTTTGGCCCCTCTTTAAATCATATTTATCCTGTTTTGACCTGACTAGGGGGAAAGTGGACAATAGCCCAGTACCTCCTGTATCTACCTTTCTTCCATTTCTGTGGCATCCTCACTGCCCCTCAAGAAGGCCAGAATCTTCTGGTTAATCTCTCTCTCAAAACTTGCTGTCCTCCTTCTCTGGTAACTTCACACTCACTCATAAATGAGTCACAGCATTCAATTAATTAAAGTGAGACCACTGATGGGGTCTAATTTAACTGAAAAAAAAAAAACACAACAAAACAAAACTTCTTGGTATGTTTCCAAACTCAATGAATCAAATGGGAAATATGTTTTGAAAAAGTCAAATGATATTATTCAGTTTTGCCCATGCTTAACCCAAAGGGGCATACAGGATTTTTAAAAAAATTGTTTCTTTTGTTTTCTGTTGTCTCTGTACTTAGTTGTCTGTATTGTGCTCAGGCCTGGATCATTTTCCTCTCAAATAACAGGAAATTGAGATTCTATTTTTGCTGAACAATATTAAACTGGCTATTTGCAAACCCAAACAATACATTATGGAATGCACTTTGTTTCCCTGAAGCATCATTGATCCTAACATCTCAGCAAGCAATCAAACTCTATTTAATTATTCACTATAATAATTCAGCAAACAAACTCAATCAGTATAAATTTTAAAATTAATTTCCAACATCTCTCATTTGGAAGATTTTACATAATGTTCATTCCTATGGCTTCTCTAAAAAAATAAAATTGGAAACTCTGGCAGCACAGGACTTACATTGACACATAATGAAAATATTCTGGAATTGCTTTCAAAGAAATTCATCCCCTCTAGTTGTACTGGTTTACTTGTTTTTTATTTTTAGTGCCTCGAATTCCCCAAATTTTGATATGCACATTTTTGCTGTCATTTTGTTGCAAATACTTCACAATTTCCATTTTTATTCCTGCTTTAAATTGAAAATTTTTAACTTATGTATTATTTAAGAGTTATCCATAGATATTTTCAAGTAAATATCTATCCATCCATCTATCTAATATATGGATTTATCTACACACACATATATTATACTATCTTTTAATTATTGTTTATAATTACATTATCAGCAGAAAATATGTTCTCTATATAGTTAAATACAGAATATATTTTGATACAGTAAATTTGAAATTTTTTTAATATTTCCTGTGTGGAAGTTAGAAGGTCAAATTTTGTAAATGTTCTATATCGAAAGAAAGATAATTGTCTATTTGTTGTTTTGGGGTTTCTATATACATGTATTAACTCACACTTGCTTTTTATTTTACAAATTACTATAGCTTTAAAAATTCTTTCTCTGGTTGTATCAATATCTCCCACTATGATTATGGATAAACCAACTTGTCCTTAAATACATTTTAAGTTTGTACCATCAAATTGCCCCAACACCAGGAATAACCAGTCTTCCAAATTCTATCATCATAGATTTGTTTTGCCTGTTTTTGAACTTTTAAGATACATAATCCTACAGTATATAATTTTTGTGTGTCTGGTTTATTTCACTGAAATTGCTTTTGAGATTCATCCATGTGCTTGCATGCATTAGTGGTCTATTCTTTCATATATATAAATAACATATATATATATATATTTAGCCTCATTTTTACTATTTCCAACACTGTTCATTTCTGAAGATACATTTTTTTCTCACTGGTCTTGTTTCCCTTCAGTCTGAAGACCATCTTTTGAATTTTTTTTTTTTTTTTTTTTTGGTAAAGCAGTTCTACTGGCTATTTCCTCTTATTATTTTTATTTCAAAATGTGATTATTTTCCTTCATTCTAAAAGTACATATTCATGGAATGTAGAATTCTGGGATGGCAGGACTTGTTTATTTTTCTCTCAGCATTTGAAAGAGTTTAGTCTACCATCTCCTGGCTGCCAGTGTTCTCTTAGAAATAAGATTTCACTTTTCTCTCTTTTTATGAAAAAAGGCTGATTTTAAGATTTTTCTCTACATGATTACCATTACTGGCTTAAGCATGGTATTCTTTATCTATATCTTGATTAGTTTCGTTAAGCTTCTTGAATCGGTTCCACTGCTAGCATGATCAAGAAAGCTCCTAAGAGTTAAAAACTTACAGAAAAGAGCTTTAAATTTTTCAGAAGAACATTGCATGAAAATTTTCATGGATACTGTTTTTCCTTTTCCAGAATGTTAGATATGTGGAATCATACAGTATGTAGTCTTTTCAGGTTGCTTCTTTCAATTAGCAAAATGCATTTACGGTTATTCCATGTATTTTCATGGCTTGAGTTCTTGTTATCACTGAATAACATTCCATTACAGGAACGTGCCACAGTTTGTTTGTCCATTCACCTACTGAGGGACATATTGGTTGCTTTCAACTTTTGGAAATTAGGACTAGAGCTGCTATAGATACTCATGTCCAAGATTTGGGGTGGACATACGTTCCAGCTTATTTGAATAAATGCCTAAGAATGCAATAGCTAGATTGTTGATAAGACACTGTTCAGCTTTGTAAGAAACTGACAGTCTTCCAAAGTAGCTTTGTCATTTTGCATTCCCACAAATAAGGAATGAGTTTCTTTTGCTCCAAATCCTTAAAAGCATTTGCTATATATTTAGCTATTCTAAGAGGTGTGCACTAGTATATAATTTTTGCTTTCATTTGCTTTTCCCTAATGACATATGATGTTGAGCTTCTTTTCACATGCTTATTTTCCATCTGTATGTCTTCTTTGGTGGGGTGTCTGCTTGGATATTTTGTCTATTTTTCAATTGGTTTGATTTTTTCTTTTCCTTACTGTGGAGTTTTGGATACAAGTCCTCTATCAGGTATGTGTAAATATTTTCTCCCAGTTAGAAGCTTGTCTTTTCATTCCCTTAACAGTGTATTTTCTAGAGCAGAAGTTTTGAATTTTAACGACATCTGATATTTTTTAAAAAATCAATCATGCTTTTGGTGTTGTAACCAAGAAGTCATCACCAAACCCAATTTCACCTATATTTTTTCCTGTATTATTTTCCAGGAGTTTTACAATCTTTCATTTTATATTTAGGTCTAAGATCAATTGTGAGTTAATTTTTGTGAAAGAATTTAGCTCTGTAACTAAATTCTTTAAGCATTTTTGTTTGCTTATTTATTTTTGTATATGATCATCCAATGTTATAGCACCATTTATTAAAAAGATGATCCTTTTCCCCACTGAGTTGCCCTGGATCCTTTGTAAACCATCAATTGACCATATTTGTGTGGGTCTCTTTGCAGACTCTCCAATCTGTTTTATTCTGTGCTATTCATTTCCCAATACTATATGGTCTTGATCACTGAAGCTTTAGAGTAAGTCTTAATGTTGCATAATGTCATTTCCCTGACTTTGTTCTTCTTCAGTATTTTGTTGCATAGTCTGAGTCTTTTGCCTTTCTGTTTAATCTTTAGTCAATTTTTCGATATCCACAAAATAACTTGTGGCAATTTTGATTGGGATTGCATTGTATATCTCTCAATTCTGGAACAGCTGACATTTAATAATATTGAGTCTTCCTATCCATCCATGAATATGGAGTATTTCTCCATTTATTGATCTTCTTTTATTTCTTCCATTTGAGTTTTGTATTTTTCCTTATATAGATCTTGTATGTATTATATTAGGTATATACCTAAGTATCTCATTTGTTTGGTGCTAATGTACATGTTATCATGTTTTTAAATTTCAGATTGCACTTGTTCATTGCTGGTATAGGGTAAAGCAACTGACTTCTGTCTGTTAACCTTGTATCCAATAACCTTGTTATAATCACTTGTTCCAAGATTTTTTTTAATAGATTACTTGAGATTTTTCTAAATACACAATTATGCCATCTTCAAATAAAGATTGTTTTATTACTTCCTGTATAGATAGTCTTTCCTCTTCTTATCTTAATTCATTAGCTAGGAATTCCAGAACAATGTTGAATAGGAGTGGTGAGAAGGGACATCCTTGCCTTACTCCTAATCTTAGGGGCAAAGTATCTAGTTTCTCACCATTAAGTATGATACCAACTGTGAGGTTTTATAGAAGTTCTTTATCAAGTTGAGGAAGTAGTTCTTTTATTAGTGGGCTGAGATATTTTTAATCATGACTGGATGTTGGATATTGTCTAATTCTTCTTATTGATAAAATGCTATGAGTTACATTAATTGACTTTCAAATGTTGACCCAACCTTGCATACCTGATATAAATCCTACTTGGTCATGGTGCATAACTCTTTTTATACATTGTTGGATTCAATTTACTAATAATTTATGGAAGAATTTTGCATTTAGATGTATGATATATATTGATCTGTAGTTTCCTTTCTCAAAATGTCTATCTGCTTTTGTTATTAGAGTAATGCTGACCTCATAGAATGAGTTAAGAACTGTTTCCTATACTTCTACTTTCTCGAAGAGATTGTGGAAAATTGGCATAATTTCTTCCTTTTTGGCTCGTAAAAATTCTCAGTGAAAACATCCTGGCTTTCTGTTTTCTTTTTTGAAGGCTATCAATAATTGATTTAATTTCTTCAGTAGCTGTAAACCTAATCAGATGATCTAAATTTCTTGTCTTCAATTTTCGTATCTTTTAAGGATTTGGCCAATTTTGTCCTGTTTATCAAATTTGTGAGCAAAGAATTTTCCTTGATATTTTTTATTATCTTTTCATTGCTAATGGAATTAATAATGATGGCCCCTCTTTCTTTAATGAAATTAATAACTTGAATCTTCTTTCTGTTTTTTTTTTTGGTTAACCTTGCTGTAGGTTTATTGGTTTTACTGATCTTTTCAAAGAATGAGTTTTTTGGTTTTGCTGATTTTCTCTGTCTTCCTATTTTCAATTTCATTGATTTCTGCTCTAATATTTTCTATTTTTTTACATTGATCTTCTTTCTTTAGTATTTTATGATGAAAGTTTAGATTACTAATCTTAAGCTTTCTTATTTTCTAATATATGTGCTCATGCTATAAATTTCCCTCTGAGCATAGCCTTCACTGAATCTCACAACTTTTGATTTCTTGTTTTTTCATTTGCATTTAGTTCAAAATATACTTTTTAACTTCTCTTGAGACTTCTCCTTTGACCCATGTGATATTTACTTTGATTCCATTGTGGTGTAAATTCATAATTTAATCATTTCTATTTTAAAGATTTTGTTCATGTATGCTTTATATCAAAGAATGTGGTCTATCTTTGCAAATATTTCATATGAATTTGAGAAGAATATGAATTTTTTTTTATTGTGGGTAAAAATCAAATTTTTCACAATACATACCAATATTTGTAAAATGATATATAAATATATATGCATATGTGTGCATTTGCATTTGCTTACATAAATGTAATTATATATATATATATATATATATATATAAAGGTGCTTAGATTACCTAAATATTACACAGAAATTACAGGGATTCCCATGTTCTCCACCTCCCACACCTCCCACAACATCCACACCAACATCCTTCATCAGTGTGGCACATCACCCGCAATGGATATACACATCCTGGGGCCTTGCCACCCAAGCATAGACCACAGTTCACATCGTAGACCACACTCTCTCCCACACAGTTCTGCATGGTACATGATGATGTAAAATGGCCTACATCCATTGCCGCAACGCCACTCAGGACAACCCCCAAGTCCCGAAAAAGCCCCTGTATTTTAACTGCCCTTTCCCTCAATGAAGTGTTCTATAAATTTCAATTAGATCCAGATGATTGATTGTGCTGTTCATTCCAACTATATCCTTACTGATTTTCTGCCTGCTCAATCTGCTAATTACTAGTAGATGGGTGTCAAATTATCTAACTATAATCATGGATTTGTCTTTTCTTCTTGCAGTTCTAGCCACATGCATTTTTATGTTCTGTTGTTAGGTACATAATGTTCATTTTCGTTAAGTCTTTCAGGAGTATTGACTGATCTATCATTATATAATGCCCCTTTTTATCCCTGATAATTTTCTTGTTCTGAAGTTGGCTTTCTCTGAATTTGGTATAGCTTCTTTTGACTAATGTTCAAGTGCTATCTCTTTCTCCATCATTTTTCTTTTAAAATATGTGTTTTTGTATTTAAAGTTGATTTCTAGTAGACAACATACAGTTGGGATTGTTTTTCAGCCATTCTGACAGTATGTGTTATGGTGTTTTGATGTATTTAGATCATTCAAATTTAAAGTGATTATTGGTACAGTTGGATTGATAGCTAACATGTTTATAACAAGTTTCAATGGATTGCATTTGATTTGTTGCTTGTGTTGTGAGGACAAGAGTGACTCTTCCCAAGCTCTTTACATTCTGGAACCCAACAATGATTTTCACAGAAAAGGTAATTTCTTACAATCTGTTGGTCAGGAAGACAGTCACTCAAGAAACTTATCTTGTATTATATATGAAATGTTAGAAATACTAAAATTAATTATGTACTTAAGAACCAAAATATACAAAATTTATAACATAATATGGGAATTTAATCTTGTGACTAAATCATTAAAATTCACAGTAAACTCAAGAAAACCACAAAATAGGAGGAGAAAAATACCAACTGGTGTTCAAAAGATGGTGAGATTCTTTTTAGTGGGGTGAATGAAAAAAAGAGGCCTCCATGAAATTGTAGTCCAGGAATTTTGACTTGAGAATAAGTATGATTTGGGTAATCAGGTATTGGAAGTCAGAGAAAATATTCAACTCAGAATAATTACCATAAAGAGAAACATCCATGTACACACATTTTTTATGTTATCTGTTAAACCACTGCATTAAATCTAAGGGTTGTAGAACTTTTAGTATTATTTTGAAAAACACATGCATGAAGTGGAGAAATCAATTCTTTCTGTTTGCCTCAAGGAAAAAGGGCATGAAAGACAGTAAAAGGAAATAAAACTACAATACAGATTGAGATAATCTTCTGACTTAGAATAAACTAAATCTCACGAGTCAATTCTTACTTGTACTTTTGAAAGTCAGTATTTTAGTACTTAATTTATTTTCCCTTAAAAGTTACTCACCATGTCATGGTACTTTTGGTGGACCAAGAACTCAATATATATAACTAAATATTGATTAGTGTGAGTGATGTGATGATAATTTGAGTCCAAAAGAAGATCAAAGTAAGCAAACCTGGCAAGGCGGGTAATACATGCTACAACTAAGAAGTGTAATTTCACAAGAATCTAGCATCAAGGAACTATCTGTTTATTAAGCATGGAAAAAAAAGTATGCTATTGGTCTGATCATAGCAGTGAACAGTTTTAGTTAGACAGTAACATACTGAAGGGTGGCCACATGACAAGTGTAATAATGATAGATACTTTTCAAGAGTTTGAAATGCATTTTTATACTGAAGAAATGATTAAGTATCACTTATTGCTGCCTCATTTTGCAATTATTTAATCCATATATGCTAGCTTCCCTTCAAAATCCAGTATTCAAAATAATCCAGATGCAATGGGTTGAAAATTCTGGCTGAACTGTCTCTGTTTGAAAATTAGGAAACTCTCTCTTACCATATCAATGGAATGCAATATAATTTACCTGGATAAACACTAGTAACCAGATATTTGACCAGGTGACATTTTATTTAAAGCTAGAGTTGGGAAATTTATAAGACTTCAATTTCAAGCTTTTAATTCTCATTTTCTATGTCTTTATAATAAACCACCCCATGTTTGCTGGCTTAAATAATGGCTTATTATCATTATTGTTTTTTAGGAGATACCAGACATTTAACCTGGTACCTTGTACATGGGATGCAGGTGCTCAACCACTAAGCTACATCTTCTCCCCAACAGTTTATTATTTTGTCCCAGGTTTCTGTGAGTTGACTATGTTCAGATGGGTGGGTAGTTCTTATTTGGAGTCTCTCATGTAATTGGAGTCAGGTGGTGATGGAGTTATCCAAAAGCTCAACTGCTCTGGATATCCAGAGGCCTCAGTTCCATAACTAGAAATTGATGCTGGGACCTCAGCTGAGGCTTTCAAACACAACACTCTACATGTGGCCTCTCCATAGAGTGTTGACTTCTAAAGCAAATGGTATGGCTTTGAGAGGCAGGATCTCCAAAATGAGAACTCCAACGGGCAGGACACAGAAGCAAAGAAGACAATCAAGAAGACAAGAAAAAGGGTATACCTCAATTGACACAGTATATCTGTTGTACTCTTTTGGCCAAAACAGTCCCACAGCCTGCCTAGATTCAAGGGGTTGAAACTTAGACTCCAGTTTTTGAAGATGGATTGGCAAGGTCACATTGCAAAAGAACTCAGGTATGAGAAATATTGTTATACCCATCTTTAGAAAATAAAGTTTGACACACACAATAATTTACCTTCCTTCCCTATGCAAAGCACTTTCACCCACACTCAGAATTCTGTGACATCACCTAAATAGGCGCTTGGCATGGATGAGGCTCCTCAGATACAGTTCTTTGGATAGACAACTTCTGAGTATGATTCCTTTCAATTTGAAGACCTATGAACTACAGACAGAAGCTGTTTGTCCAGCCCTTCATATGCACACTGATATATAATGTTGAGACAGAGATAGGTAAACACAGTAGACACACTGGTTCAAAAAATGGGGAATGTGAGGTCAGTGGAAGTAACTAGTTCTTAGCCATTCTTAATTGTGGTTGAGTCCATGGCATCAGCTTTTGGATAAGAGCACAGGACTGCTCACTGGGAATAATTATCTGTGCCTCTGGTCCCACTCTTTGGGTTTTTGACACTATTGTCTGATTTACTCATTTTTTCCCTATTTTAAAAAATGTCTCATGTTTTCAGTTGAATAGATTTTTTAGCCTGCTTGCTGCCTGTAGGATTGCAAGTACTAAAATTAGTGGAAGAAAACAACTAAAAGAAGGTCTGAAATTAAATCTCCAAAAGAAAAGTGGCAAACATTTTAGGTTTGCCTGTGCAACATCCATTTCCAAAGTTCTTCTGGAAAGTTATGCCATTTCCTCTCAGACTTTTGTAGCTAGGGCTCTACTGGGACACAGTTCTCACCAATGAGATATAAAGGGAAGTCTGTTGCACTCAATCCCCTTCCTTTTCCTTGGAATAATGATATGATAGCTGAATGTACAGCAGCCATCTGTGTCCATAATGGGAAGACTAAACCAATTTTAGAAAACATAACCCTGCTACCCTTCAGCTGTTGCAGGGATCTGACAATTGAAACTTTCTATTGCCTGTGTCCTTTCTTGAAACAATATCTACACACAGGTCAGAAACACTCCACTAGGGCAAAGGCAGCTGCAACATCTCCAGACTTCTTGTTATAAGAAGAAAAAATGTAGCCTTCACACTTGGATTTCTCTTCTATGCAGCTAAATGTAATCTTAACTAACAGAAGAAGTATCAAGAGTACCACTCTTCCATTCCTTTATCACAAAGGAAAGCAATGATAAAAATCTCATATTCAAGTTTTCCAAACTTTTAATGCATGATACAGAGGAAAACCATGCATTTTTATCTTTAAATATGATAGAAAGTGATTATGATCAGTATATAGTGGCCACTGTGGGGCATCCTCAAGAACACTGTTAAAGGTTTGCCCTAAAGATTAAACCCTGGTATTTTCTCTCTTCTAAACTATTCAAGGAAATATGAGTCTTGTGAATTAATTTTGTATTCCCTAGCCCCAGGACTTTTAAAGTGGGTAAGAATTCCTTAAGCTACCTTAACTGAGAAATAATTTTCAATATCAGTTCCTCATATTCAATTTTGAAGATTACCAAGAACACTAATGACTTGGATTCCCATGTAGTTCTGATGAAATGGAGCCTTTCCTAGCTATTATTGATTTGCTTCTCTCTGACAGGCACCATCAGTGCTTAACCAGTGTTATAGCATTTCATTTCCACAACATTCTATGATGGAGGTGCTCTTAAAGGTTCCATTTATAGGGGATGGCATTTATGGGGTCAGTACTGGAGATTGAACCTAAGGTTCTGGCTGCAGAGCTTTGAGTTTGCAGACTGATATGAAAGACCACAGTACAGTTGAGTGTAGGGCACTATACCATCACATTGAAGGGGAGGCTTATGTCAGAGAAATAAGGGAAGCTCGATTTTAACCCACAGTGGGGGAAAAGTATTTATTGGTGGCTTATAGTCCCGGCACTGTGCTGGGCACTAATGATTCATTGTGAACAAGACAAACTTCTGATTTTCAGGAGCTCTCAAGCTTAGAGGTGAAATGGATCTCACTACCAAGGATTCAGACTCTGGCCATCTTTTTCTCCTCTATCTTTATCATATTACTTTTGACTTTGTGGTGAAAAGATGAGGTCTGCTCCTAGACCCACACAGGTGTATAGATTGTACATTTTCAGGCTGTAAGAAGAGGGGAGTATGAAGAATAACACAGCATCATTAGCCTATTCAGGGGAATAGTCTTTCCCAAAGGAACGTAGTTCTCCATCTTATTGTGCAGAAACGTGCTCATGACTGCCCACATCCAAGGGAGTGCTGAGTATACAGAAGACTGGGAAGTGAGAGTTTTTTTCTGGATGTCATGCATCCACAACAAAATCAGGATTTCATTCATATGAACAGAAGGAATGGCTATCATGTAGGACACTAGTAGTGATTGCCACGAAAAGCTACCGCAGTATACAGATAAGAGGTGTTTAAGGTCTACAGTAATGAGGGCCTGGTCAGTTTAGGTAATATAATTGAGATTAGGTGTAATAAAATTCACTTTTGTTTTCTTGCGGACATATTTACTGCTAGGCACCTAACATGAGAAGTTGCATGCCAACTAAAGCTTCCACACTTCTGAAAATACCAAGTCACCAGGAAGAAGCAATAACAGCCACCGTGTCTTCGAGTTATATTTATATCTTTATTTGTTAGGTTTTGAGTGACTCTAACATATTAGCTGACCACAAGGAGAGCCAATGTGGATTTGAAGGACAGAACAGATTACAAAAAATGTCAAACTCTAAGACTAAGCCATGCTTCTCATCATTTTATTATTACTGTTAGTAAAAAACAGCACTCACTGGGATGTGGAGACTGATGATTGCAGGCAGAAAGTTTATTGAGAAGCTTTCCCAATGGAGGGGTCTGAAGAATAGACTTCAACCCCCCCACCCCCCCACTGTCATTGCAGGGGTCTGAAGAGAGACTTCAGCCCACTCGTGGAAGGTGGTGGATATGACTTTATACAGTACATCAATAGGCAGGGAAACCGAGTAAAGCCTGGGGCCAAATGGCCAGAGGGGAGTGGGCTAGGAGGTCTTGGAATGTGTGAGGGGTTGGTGGTGCCTGGGCCTGGAGGGGGTGATGGCCCTTATCTGCTCCACATTGTTTATTCTTGGAAGGGGATGGGCTGTCTCCTAGCCTGTAGGCAATGGCTTGCTCAATGGGTCAGGTGGGTTATGGCTGGAGGCTGCCTTTCTTCAATTTATGTCACAGGGGTATTGATTCATGGTCTTATGACCTGTTAATCATTGCAAACCTCGTAAGGGGGAACCTCTAACATTCATATATATATATATTAATTTGTTGTTGCATATATATATATATATATATACACA
>JAQZBX010033112.1:0-25538 GCA_029593785.1 Cabassous unicinctus | reverse complement strand
ACTGTATCAGACTCCTGCAGCTCTGTCACCTAGCAATGACTCAATGTTACCCCCAAAGCAGTTCTGTTTCAAAATACCAGAGGGCACTATGCACCAGGTGAGTGGAACCCTGTAGCCTCTGGATTATGCTAGCTGTATAAATGTTTTACAAAGTGGAGAAATAATCACAAGAGTAATGTGAATAAAACTGTAAAAAATAAAAAAAAAATAAAAAAAAAAAAATAAAAAAAAAGAGGAGAAGCAAAGAAGTAATCATATTTAATTCTTTTTTAAAAAAGACTTATTTATTTATTTCTCTCTTCCCCTTCCACAACATATTTAACTCTGAAAAAATGTTGGAGTCTAAAATTTTTAAAAAAGTGCTTATTGAGGATAAGAGGCCTGAAGAAAAATGATCAAAAATGGTAATCATTCTGGGAATAACTTTTGTGTAATCTCTTTTTAAAAATAAGTAAATGAAAGTATTTTTTGGACTTCCATTAGGGAGCTTTGTCTCCGTTTGGTTACACAAAGTCTATTATTTTAAAATAAAATCAATGGAACAAATGGTCAACATTCTTATTAAACCAAGGGGTATGACTGAGGTCCATTCTCTGAGAAGCAACAACCAGTTACCAGGTTTGTGATGAACCTGAGGTTCAAATGTGTCTGCCATAGAAGATTCCTGAATCAAGGCAGTCTGTTTTGGATGGAACAATATGTGAAGTGGATGACTTAAAATATTGCAGCGTTTTCCATATGATTCCAGAGTAATAGCAATAATAATAAAAATAATAACTTGGCTCTATTGTGATGTGTCCATTCAGAGGACACTGTTTGCTAGGACTTTGTCACAAGGGTATTAAAAACTAGAGATTTAAACCAAAATAAGGAGAGCAACCTAATTTATGCATTTACTAGAAAGTGTCCATACTTTTTCGATGACTCTAAAAAAATCAGAAGCAACAATTCATAACATCTGGCTCTAATCCCCTACTGAAGTGCTTTACATACACATACAATGTAATCCAATATGTGGCAGGTAAAGCAGAGGAAAAATCTTTTGTAACAGCTGGTCACCACAGCATCACAGCTGAAAGTTGCAGATATTGAATAGGTCTGAGACTACATACATGGAAGAGTATTATCTTTTAGAATTCAGTAAAAAGTACAACACTCCCAATACGAAACTTGTTTCCATTCTTAATGCTTCTCTCCAGCTGAGTTGACTATGTTGCTATACAACAGGTGTCATATACTTTTTCCCTTCAACTACTGGTATCAGGCAGGAGCCCTCAGAGAACTGGCATTGATTGAAATGTTTTTGAAAACTGGCATATAATGGGTCCTCTTTGCCCCTTTCTGTCCTTTTCCAATTTACAGGACACCAAACGAAATATGTGTGCATGAACTAATTACTACATTAAGCCATTAACACTTGACTATGTGCAAAAAGAAGAGAATGTTGGAGCCTGTATGTGGGTTAATCAGCTTTTCTCAAGAAAAAATATCCACATTCTACAGGTTCCTAAAAATGTAGAAAACTTGCTCTGTTATCACCGCTAACTGTAGAACGCCTCTAACCATACACAAAATAAGACAGATATTACCTACAAATTTCAACCATTGTGTAAGCTCTAAAAGCAATTTTTTGTATTATTTTGTTTAGATACAGAAGGGGAAACTCAGCTATAAAGAAATATTGAAAAGTATTTTTGTGGTGAACAGTCTCAGGAATTTTTTGGTGGCTTGCCTTCCCCCAACTTGTGCTGAAAATTTTAAGGATGTGCTCGACAGTAGGAAGCAGGGTGCTTTTGTCCCTTTCCCACCTCCTTAATGACCCCCCCCCTCCCTAGCCCATAGCCAAATAGCTGCGCTTCAGATGAGCCATTCCTTCTTGCTTTCATCAATGGTCGCTGTGAAATTGAGGTCGTTGTTCATAATAGCAGCATTGGCGCTTTCTGCTGACTCCGCCCCCTTAGCTTCGTTGGTGTGGTAGGTTCCTTTGTGACGAAACACGTACCGAATGAGTAACACCAAGATGCAGAGAATGGTGAAAATCACCACAGCAATGACCCCTCCAACGATAGCCGAGTTTCTGTTGACTCCATTTCTCATAACTTGACCTTGTTCTGGATTGTAAAGAATATCAGCAATGGCTGAGACCAGGTAGTCTAAGTTCCAGGGGTCCATGGCGGCCGACATGGGTGGGATGGTCAGCCGGAGGCTCCGCACTTGTACTCCACCAGCTTGTCCTGAATATAAACGTGAGCAGAAGCTTCAGGGCGCCGATCTGGTTGAACTGTACCCTGGAGAGGCACCCAGTGAATCCTTGGATGTTGTATTTGTGAATCTCTTGGTCAATCTTCCCTGTTTTTCTTCCTGTCAGCCCTGGCTCAGGTATGCCCCTTGCCTTTGTGATGTAGGTGAATTTCTGAGTGTTGTTTTGAACCTTGGGAATTTTTGTTGCTGTTTCTTATTGCAGCACAACTTAGTCTAACCTAACTAATTCAGTTGGTCATGAGGCAAAAGTAGTCTCTCTGGACTGGGAATCAGGAGTCCTCGATTGCAGGCATAGCTGGGGGGCTGTGGGCTTAGTGTCTGGGCTTCAGTTTCCTCATCAGTATGTGAAGGGAATTGAACTATATTTCCTTTCAGTTTCTTTCCAGTTGTCACATCTTATGATCCTGATAAGTCTATCTATCTTATCTATCTATCTATCATCTATCTATCTATCATCACCTATCTGTCTAATAGTCTATGTATCTACATATCTCATCTATTTACTTATCCTAGAGACCGAAACAAATAAGTAAAACATAATATTTTTACAAAATTCAACTCTTATATTCCACTTACGATTTTATGTAAAAGTTACCTTAAAAGAAGACGGCAAAGCTTGTCACAGACCTTCTCCTAGCTGATGTTTTTTCCGAGATGAAGAGGAATCATTTTTCTTTCTTTGCTTCATTTTTCCTTTTGCAAACAGAGTTAAATAATAAGGAACTCTTGAATTTGGGTCAGACAGCTGGAAAATGTATCTAAGCAAAAATATTCTAATCAAAATAGTTTTTCTCCTCTTCTTACATCAATTTGCTGAATCAAAAAGAAAATCCCTCTTACTGGAAACTCAATTCCTGACAGATGGAGAGAAAAGGGGTAGGAACCTGCAGAAAACATCACAAACGAGTGACATGGCAACCTTGTGGTGAGAGGCTCCGTCCAAAAGGGAGATGCGTGCCAGAAAATGAGAATAAGATTTATAGAAGAAATTTATATCATGAAAAGCAAAGATCAGTAAAAACTCATGATGTGTAACTCTGTAAGGAATCTGGCAAGGAAAACAGAACTCCTATTCTGTAGAAAGGACAAAGGGCCACAGGGTAAGAATCTGGGGTGAGGAGGAATCCCTAGATAGATGGGGAATTTCACTTTGGGTTATCAGGTAATAGATCATGTTGAGCAACAGCTGGAAAGATGGAAGTTTACTGGAAAGCTGGCTAGGTCTCCTACACTAGAAATATCAATAAACCCTCTCAAATAGTTGCTCTCTTTTTCTTTGGTTAAGACTTGGCTCCACTGTATATAAAAGTAAACTCCAAATAATAATGACATAGACATGCAAGTGTTTACGGTGTCATGTGAAACATGTTCAGACATAAGCATTCCTGGGCTGATATGGCAGCTTCACATTGTCAGTAAGGACCCAGGCCGTTTCTACCTTCCTGGTCCTACATCCTTAGGACATAGCTTCCATTTTTAGGGTAACCTCATTGTCCAAAATAGTTGATAGAGCTCCGACCACATCTATTCCAGATAGTAGGAAAAAGGAGTTGGGAAGGGACAAAATGGGCTCACTACTTAGTGGAGTTAGTTCCTTTTAAGAAATCTTCCCAGAAATCCCCCCCAGCATTGCCTCTTTGGCCAGGATATAGTTACTTGGCAATAGCTAGCTTTAAGGGAAGCTGGGAATGTAGTCCTTTAGCAGTCTTTTAGCAATTATCAGCTTTTCCCACATGATTTTTCTACTTTTTGTCTGTGAGATGGTTCTTGGGAGCAGTTATATATTCAGAAATAAAAAAGTGTCCTAAATTATCAGTAGAGAAAATGGTGTATTGGCTCTAAATTTAAAATTTTCTCATATAACTTTAAAAAGAAACAGTACTTAGTAGTTGTTTATAGTAGGCTGGTGTTTCCCAAAGTTGTTCTGACAACAACTAGTTTCACTGGCTTTCAATAGCTATCAACAGCTGTCAATAGATACAATTAAAAAAAAAAAGTAAATTCCATTGATAAATTTTAAACTGATTTTTCTGAGACTTTAATATGCTAACAGGCTTTGTGACTTTCCAGAAACAATGCTTCCCTAAATCATCTGTGACCTTTATCCCCTAGTATTTCATAGAAGTTAGTGATCCATGGAACACTTTACATACCATTATAGACAAGGAAAGAGATCTCATGTCCATCTCCTAACCACAGAATCAGAAATGACAAGACTGTAAGCTTCTGAGGACAGGGATCAGGTCTTCTATTTCTTTTTACACAATATGTTGCTTATGATAGAATACATTTGCTAATTGCTGCTCAACTGATTGGGTGATTATTATCATTTTGGGGGCTCCATCCAAAAGGGAGATGCATGCCAGAAAATGAGAATAAGATTTTACAAGAAATTTATATCATTTCTCCTCCATTTCTGTGACTGTAGCTGAAGAATATAAGAAATAAAGTTATTAAACAAAAGTGATCACCCTGCTTTTTCATATATTTGAATACAGAGCATTTTGACATAGGCCAAAACACTTAGTTTCTAAAACAAGCCTCACCATTAACAAAATTAGTATGATACAGGGAAAGTTGGAGAGTCCCATTAAATAAGACTCCCCTTTGTTTGGCATCCAAGGTTTTTATACTCAGGAGCACTGCTGTTGGATCAGTTTGGGAAAATTTGTTTCTTTTGTAAAGTGGAAAATAGTGGTTGTGAATTCTGGCATGCTCTTGGAGAAAGAGTAGATATGAAAGTTGAGGATATGGAAATGGATTCCCTCTTTATTACTATTGTCCACTCTTCTAGCTGGGTCTCTCCTCTTGGATCACCATGGAACAATCTCTCAACTTCTCCCCTGCCCTCTAAACTGGAGGCAGAAATCACAATTTCATATAACTTTAGAGGAAAATATGTGAATCTGGTGGGTGTAAACAACAGGATATAGAGGATTTGCAGTAAACTAGAGAGAACATGACTTGCTCTTTAAATTCAGTGTAAAATTTTTTTAAACACTGTGTTAGCCAAATTAAATACATATCTGCTAAATTGACTAAAAGGGCCTTGAGTTTGTGGCCTCTTAGTAGATGTGTGTTTTTCTTATTTTATGTTCTTAAATTTATGTTCTTAATTTGAATTCAGCATTAATCTCATTTCACTAATGAGGAAATAGATTCAGAGAGATAAAGGCAGAGTGGATTCTAGAGTTAGGCAGATATTTGTTCTAATTCCAGCTTTTTTCAATGCTTAATGTGTAACCTAAAGCCAGTGATGTAACTTCCTGAGTTTTAGTTTTGTCCTTGTAAAATAGTATGAGCCCTCAGGTGCCACCAACAAACTCTTGTACCCTCATAAGAATGTCAAAGAAGAAGCAGAAACTGTCAGAACTAAATCTTTTAGAATTCTGGAAAATAGGAAAAAGTTTACAGCAACTATTCAAATGTTGAGTCAAATTAAAGGCAAAATAAAAATGATAAAAAAGCTCTGTAGCATTTTTACTAGCCCTTGTCCTACCCCCTCTCTCACTAGGCAGCAGTTTGGAAGACTGGGAAGCCCACATTTTCAATGTGGGACCCCGGGTCCTGGCTATGGAGAAAGCAGCTCAGACCTTATTCACAAATGAATATGTATATCTGTTCTGACTCACCTGATGGTTACCTGAAGGACTGACCCAAGGAGTTTGCCTCTGTTTTGTCTATGTCAGAACTCACTTGGGGACAAAAGGCTGTAGGTATTGATTGAAAATACTGTAAGGTGAAAGATTATAGTTGAGGCATACAATAGAATGCCTGGGGCCTGGGAGGGAAAGCTGAGGAGAAGTTCATTGTGAAATTAGGAAACTCAGGGGAACTGTATAAATGGGGTAATTTAGAAAGTCATACTGCAAACCCAGGGCAAGATACACGCTCAGAAAAGACCTGAGAAGACCCTAAGCTTTCATGTTGGGTTGATCTCTAGGCTCAGTGCATGTTTATATATGTGTTGAAGGAGAATCTAAGCACAAAGCCAATCTGCAAAGATTGGGAGAGTTGGTGGTTGCTGTTTGATTGTTATTTTCTTTCATCCTGGTGTTCAAGGAAACTTCTGTCAAAGCATGGGCTGAATATTAAAGGACAGAGATTTCAGTTAAAACACATGGCAAGGAATACAGTCTTTGAAAAAATGGTTTGGAAAAATCACTAAATAAACAGACTGCTACAGGTTCAATAATAAAAACAAAGCAAAGCAAAACAAACAAAACCCATAGCCTATCCAGGGGAAGGGGGGGAGTCTGATTTCTAGAGTTACCACATTATATAGGAAAGGATGGCTCATTCAAAGGAACAAAATAAAGTGACAGCAACCATCCATGAAAAGGCCCAGACATTGGGCTTAATAGACAAAGACTTTAAAATAACTGTCTTAAATATTCCCAAGGAGCTAAAGAGAAACATGGACAAAGAGCTAAAGGAAATCAGGATAAACAATATATGAACAAAATTATAATATCGATAAAGAGATAGAAAGTATTAAAAGGAACTTAACAGAATTCTGGAGGTGGAAAATGAAAAAACTGAAAAGTTCTCTAGAGGAGTTCAACAGCATATCTGAGCAGGCAGAAGAAAGAGTCAGTGAAATTGAAGATGGGACCATTGAGATTATCCAGTCTGAGGAGCAGAAAGAAAAATCAAAGAAGAAACAGAGCCCAAGAGACATGTGGGACACCACCAAGCATGCCAATATACATATTATGAGAGTCCTAGCAATAAAAGAGAGTGAAGAGAAATGTGCAGTAAAAATACTTGAAGAAATAATGGCTGAAAATGTCCCATATTTGATGAAAGACATGAATATACATATCCAAGAAGCTCAATGAACTCCAAATAGAATACATCAAAGAAACATACTCCAAGACACATTACAATCAATGTGTCAAAAGACAAAGACAAATGGGGGAATCTTGAAAGCAACAAGACAAGTAGCAGCAAGAAAGCAGCAAGACAGGGATCTCCATAAGATTAACCACCAGTTTCTTATCAGAAACCATGAAGGCTAGAAGGCATTATAGTGACATATTTAAAATGCTGAAAGAAAAAAAAACCTGTCAACTAAGAATTCTATATTCAGCAAGATTATCCTTTAAAAAATAAGGGAGAAATTAAAACATTCCCAGATAAACAAACCTGATGGAGTTTGTTGTCACTAGACAGGCCCTATAAGAGATACTAAAGTTTAAGAGATACTTCAGGTTAAAATGAAAGGACACTAGACTATAACTTGAAGCTATATGAAGAAATATAGATATCTGGTAAAGGTAAGTACATGGATAAATATTAAAGCCAGTATTGCATTTTTGATTTGTAGCTTTGCTTTTTATTTCTTACATGATTTAAAATACAAATGCATAAAAATAACTATAAAACTGTTATTGGTTACACAATGTATAAAATTGTAACTTGTGACAAAAGCAACATAAAGTGGGGAAGAGTGGTAAGGATCAGAGTTTTCATACCCTAATGAAGTAAAGTTGGTATCAAGTCAAACTAAATTGTTATATATTTGGGATGTTAAATGGACTCCCCATGAGAACCACAAAAAAATCTAAAATATACACAAAAGGAAATAAGAAGAGAATCAAAATGGTTCATTACAAAAGATCAACTAAACAAAAAAGAAGACAGTAACGGAGGAAATGAGGGACAAAATAGGTGTATGACACACAGAAAACAAATAGCAAAATGGCGGAAGTAAGTTCTGCCTTAACAATTACTTTAAAGGTAAATGGATTAAACTCTTTAATCAAAAGGCAGAGATTAGCAGAGTGGATGCAAAAGTATGACCCAAATATATGCTGTTTACAAGAGACTTACTTTAGCCCCAAAGACACAAGTAGTTTGAAAGTTAAAGGATGGAAAAATATTCCATGCAAATGGTAAAGGATGGCTGGGGTGGCTATGCTATCTGACAAAATCAATTTTAAACAAAAAACTATTACAAGAGACAAGGAATTACATAACACATTGATAGAAAGGTAAATTCACCAAGAAGATACAAAAATTATCAACATTTGTACACCTAACAACAGAACCACAAAATATAGGAAGCAAAACCTGATAGAATTGAAGGAAGAAATAGACAGTTCTACAATAATAGTTGGAGACTTCAATATACCACTGGCAATAATGGGTAGAACATCTAGACAGATGATCAATATGGAAACAGAGGAGTTGAACAATACTACAAGCCAATGAAGCCTAACAGACATAGTGAGAACACTCCATCCAACAACAAAAGAATGCACAATACACATTCTTCTCAAGTCCAGATGGCTCATTCTGTAGGATAGATTATATGCTATGGCATAAGACAAGTCTCAATAAATTTAAAACCATCAAAATAATACAAGGTATCTTTTCCAACCATACTGCAATTAAGCTAGAAGAAATATCTATGTCAGTAACCTAACTTCACACCTTAAGGAACTAGAAAAAAAAGAGCAAACTAAATCCAAAGCTAGAGAAGGAAGGGGATAATAAAGATTTTGGCAGAGATAAAGGAAATAGAGAATAGAAGAATGGAGAGCATCAGTGAAACCAAAAGATGGTTCTTTGAAAACATCAGTGAAATTGGCAAGGCGCAAATAACTAAAATCAGAACTGAAAATGGGGACTTTACATTGAACTTTAAGGAAATAAAACAACTTATAGGAGGATATTATGAGCAACTTTACACCAACAAATTAGATAAACTAAAGGAAATGGACAAATACCCAGAAACAAACAAATAATCTTAACTCTCGATAGAAGACACAATTTCAACAGACCTGTAATAACTAAAGAGATTGACTCAGTAATCAAAAACCTCCCAAAAACAAAATTCTCTGGTGAATCTGATCAAACATTCAAAGAAGAATTAACACCAATCCTTCTTTAAACTCCTCTAAAAAACCTTAGAGGAGGGAACACTTCCTAACAAATACCAAAGCCAGATTAAAGACATCACAAGAAAAGAAAATTACAGACCAATATCCCTTATGAATATAGGTGCAAAAAACTCTCAACAAAATACTAATCAAATCCAACAGCATATTAAAAGGATTAATAAACAACAAGCCCAAGTGGAATTATCCAAGGAATATAAGGATAGTACAACAAAGAAAATCAATCTATGTAATCTATGACATTAATTGAACAAAAGGGAAAAACCACATCATCATTTCAATTAATGCAGAAAAGGCATTTAACAAAATCCAACACTTTTTTATGATAAAAGATAGGAATAAAAGGAAATTTCTTCAACATGATAAATGGGATTTATGGAAAACCCACAGTTAAAATCATAGTCATTTGTAAAGACTGATAGAGTTCCCCTTAAGATCAGGAATGAGACAAGGATATGTGCATTCACCATTATTATTCAACATTGTACTGCAAGTTCTAGCCAGGGCAATTTAAAGAAATGAGGCATCCAAATTGGAAAAGAAGTAAAAGTATTTCCATTTGAAAAGGATACAATTCCTTAAATAGAAAATCCCAAAGAATACACATGAAAGCTACTAGAGCTAATAAAATCAGCAAAGTTGCAGAGTATAATATAAACATGCAAAAATCAGTCACATGTCTATACAAGGAACAAACCTAAAAGTAATTAATGAAACACTTCCATTTATAATACCATCTAAAAGAATAAAACATCTAGAAAATAAAATTGACCAAGGAGAGAAAAGACTTGTACACTGAAAACTATAAAACATTGCTGAAAGAAATTAAAGAAGACCTAAATAAATGGATAGAGATCCTGTGTTCTTGAATCGGAAGATTTACTATTGTTAAGATGTCAATACTACACAAAGAGATCTACAGATTCAATGCAATCCTTATTAAAACTCCAATACCCTTCTTCACAGAAACGGAGAAGCCTATACCCCAAATTGATATGGAATTGCAAGGGGACCTGAATAGAACAAATCATCATGCAAAAGAAGAACAAAGTTAGAGGTTTCACACTCCTGATTTCAAAACTTTCTAAAAAGCTATAGTAACCAAAACAGGACTACTTGCATAAGTACAGAATATAGTTGAATGGAATAGAATTTAGAGTCCAGAAATAAACCAATGCGTCTATGGCCAATTGATTTACAACAAGGGTGTCAAGTTCATTCAATGAGGAATAAACAATCTCTTCAACAAATAGTACTGGGAAAAATGGAGATCCACATACAAAAGAATGAAATTGGGCCCCTACCTCTCACCATATACAAAAATTTACTCAAAATGCATCAAGGACATAAATGTGAGAGCTAAAACCAAAAAATCTTAGAAGAAAACATGGGAAATCTTCATGACCTTGAATTTGGCAATGGATTCTTAGAAATGACACCAAAAGCATGAACAACAAAATTGAAAAGTAGATAAATTGGACTTCTTCAAAATTAGAAACATTTGTGCTTCAAAGGATACCATTAAAAAAGTGGAAAGACAACCTTAACAATGGGAGAAAATATTGCAAATCACATATCTGATAAAGGGTTAATAAAAAATACCTGACAACCAAAAGCAAAGGATTTGAATGGACATTTCTCCAAAGAAGAATGGCCAATATCCACATCTAAAGATGCTCAACATTATTAGACATTAGGGAAATGGGAATCAAAACCATTGATAGCCCTTCACATCCATTATGATGACTATTATTATAAGAAATGGCAAAAAACAGCTGTTAGTGAGGATGCGGAGACATTGGAACCCCCAAACACTGCTGGTGAGAAAATAAAATGGTGCAGCTGCTATGGAAAACATTTGGGCAGTTCTTCAAAAAGTTAAACATAGTATCCCCACATGACCCAGCAATACCTCTTCTAGGTATGCACCCAAAAGGAAAAAAAAACAGGGACTCAAACAGGTTCTTGTATACCAATGTTCATAGCAGTATTATTCACAATAGGCAAAAGGTGGAAACAACTCAAATGTCCATCAACAGATGAATGGATAAACAAAATATGATATATACATACAATGGAATATTATTTGATCATAAAGAGGCTGATATGGTTCTGATATATGTTACAACATGGATGAACCTTGAAAAAATTATGTTGAGTGAAATAAGGCAGACAAAAGAACAAATATTGTATGATTCTAATTATATAAAATATACAGAATAGGCAACTACATAAAGACAGAATGTAGATTAGAGGTTACCAGGGACTAGGAGTGGGGTGGGGAATATAAGGAGCAGAAGGTTATTGGTTAATGGGTACAGAGTTTTTGTTTGGGATGATGAAAAAGTTTTGGAATGGATGGTGGTGATGTTAGCACAACACTGTGAACATAATTAACAAACACTGAAATATATATTTGAATGTGGTTAAAAGGGGAAATGTTAGGGTATGTATATATATGGTATTAGAATAAAAATTAAAAAAAAAATTCCATGGAACTGAGCTACACAAACAGTGAACCCTAAGTTAAACCATGGACTACAGTTAATAGTACAATTATAAACATGTGCTTCCATCAGTGGTAACAAATGTACCACACCAGTGCAAAGAGTTAATACTAGAGTAGTATATGGGAATCCTGTACTTTATGCGTGGTTATTCTGTAAATCCATAACTTCTCTAATAACATTTTAAAAATCTTTAGAAATGATTTGGCCCATCTAAACTACAGTCTTGATATAAGGAAAAGGACAAATGAAATGGCAATCAGTTTGCCTTGCAAGGTTGTTGTAGATTAGAAATAATAAGTAAAGCCATGTATATTCTTGGAACATGGAAGTTATTCAATAAATAATACCTGGAACTATTAGAACAAACTATAAGTTATAGTTTCAGTGCAGCAAAACATCTGGATATTGAGCATACCTTGTGTTGTCACAGTCTAAATCTTTATACTTGGGAATATCTGGATAGTTTGACATTGTATAGGCTGTACTTCTGAGAGATTGAGTGAAATTTTGGGGTCATATGGCACTAAGGAGAGCTCCAAACACCTTGAGGGTTTTCACCAATCATTCCATACTCCAATATGACAGGAATGAGAATATTAATATTTATCCTTTTTTAACAGCCCTGGCCCTGTTGTGTGTTGATATGCATGGGGAGACTCTTCATCCGTGTGTGTATACACATACTAATGGATGCACATGGGGAGGAGACCATGTCACTTACTGAGGTGTCTGGAAGCTTTTCAAATCTTCGAGTACATATGGTTTCAACATTGGGGGAATGAGGAAAGCCAAAGTAAGCCTGCTTTCTCTATTGACTGATCTCTTTTCTGGCAATCTCTCTGGTTTGTCAGACATCAGCCAGGAAGTTGAGACACAGGGGCCGACTGGGACTCCATAAGTCACACTTAAGGAAAAGTGTTCTTGGCTCATTGACGGTCTTTATTAGAGGTGAGACCTTTACCCTGGAAGAAGACTTGCGCCTCCAGCTCTCTGGGTCTGAGACCTTGGCTCTTGTAATAATTTTATCCACAGCCTCCAAAATAATGAGGACAGAGATATGTGTAATTGCATAAAATCTCCCCAGACCCACCTAGATGGAGCCTGCTCCTGTGCAGTTATGATTGTAACACATCACTCCTTTCCTCCATCTTTCTTTCCACAGGTTCTCTGACCTGGTTCACACACTTCAAAGAGCTTTCCTGTAAGGGCTCATCCAGCAGGAAGGGCTGAGTGAAGGAGGCCCCTGGCCTCATGGGGCCTGGAGTGAGCCTTGGAGAAGGATTTCCCACAGCATGTTCCTCACAACACCAACTCCAAGAAAACTGATTATTGTTATCAGAAAAAGAAAAGATTTCATTTGGTCAAATGAGTTTGGGAAATGATACTTAAAGCCCTCATTACTTGCTGAGATAATTTGTGGTGGTCAGATCTTGACGGGCATGGGCATGGACATGTAGGGCTCTGTTCTAGTTTGCTAGGCTGCCGAAAGCAATTTCTCAGCAATGGGCTGGCTTTTACAATGGGAATTTAATAGCTTACAAGCTTTACAGTTCTAAGGCTGAGAAAATGTCCAAATCAAAGCATCATCAAGACAATACCCTCTGCCTGAAGACTGGCTGCTGGTGATCCTGGACTCCTCTGTCACATGGCAAGGCACATGGCGGCGCCTGCTGGTCTCTCTCTTCTCTACCAGGTTTTGTTGCTTCCAGCTGGGGCAGGTTAGTTTAGGGGAAGGGAAGATGAGCTGCAGCTGAGACTTGGCAGAAAACATGGCTACGAGATATGTGGCTGTGAAACCCTGCCTAGAATCCTTCTGATGGAAAAATCTACACCAAAAATAAAGCCAGAAATACCCTGGGAGACACCAGTAACGAGATCCCATTCGGGTTCAAGGGGAAGCCCCGGATACCTTCAAAATCCTCACCATTGGCCCCCTGAGAACCAACAGGTGGGGCAAATAGAACAGCAAATAGCTGGGGCCCCTCCCCCAACATTAGGAAGAGAAGGAGTAAATAATGGCTTAATAAAGGTAGCCCAAATGCTCTCTCTGCCTAGAGGAGCCCGCATCTACAAGTTTAGGTGTGTAATTCTGTTCTTTTCTCCCATTTCTCAATAAACTGCTGGCATGTCCTTAAATTCTTTAATGTAACATAACCAAGAACCTAGAGGAATCCATCATCCCCTGGCTTCATAGCTTCTTGCTTTCATGGCTTTCTCTCTCTTTGTCTGAATTTCATTCTCTTATAAAGGACTCTGGTAAGAGGATTAAGACCCACCCTGAATGAAGTGGGTCACATTTTAACTTAAGATCCTACTTGCCAAAGAACCTATTTACAATAGGTCCACACCCACAGAAGTGGATTAACTTTAAAAACATATTTTTCTCTGGTACACACAACTTCAAACTATCACAGACTCCAAGGAGACCAATCAGGGTTTTTTTTCTACCAGCAAAGGGAGGCTTGTCTTAGAAAATGAATCATTGATGTTTAATAAGCTCCTGCCAGATGCTTCATCTAGTACCAGGCACATGATATATATTTATATACCCCAGCAGTCACTGCCCTTGAGGGCATAAAGAATTTAAATGAGGAGGCCAGATCTGCACACAATGAGATAAGGGCAAAGTCAGAGGAAAGAGAATGCAGGGCGCATTCCCAATCACCAGCTCCCTGCATTTTTCTCTCGCCTTTGTCTATTTATTGGTTTTGCAAATTAACACAATCACTAAAGTCCTTTTTTGTGTGTTTACAAATTATGTTCGCTTTATTATTGAGTAGATTATTTAGCATTCTGCTAAAGCTATGACTGCTGAGCATAAAGTAAAAAAACAAACTTAGCAGTGATCAGTCATTTTGATCATAATCCATTGCTTACTGGGATCCATTAGGCCACAAAATCTACAGACTAGCCAAGTAAGACAGGTAATTATCACATCTACTCTGCTTTGCAGACAATAAGAAAATCTGCTATTTCTACTATAAAGCAGTGCTAAAAGTACTTCTTAACCAAAGGTTCCTAAGTTTCTTCAAAGTATATTTGAGTTCCCCAGAAATATGGCCTGGTTTACATGTGTATTATCACCACATGATTCCTAACAATGTCCCCAAATGTGACTCCATTGGTCTGCATGAAGTACTTCCTCCTGCAGTGTCCCTTGGTTTGCTTCTGTCATCCTCGGAGGCTGACCATTGAGGTCCTGGAATCTGCCTCTGCAGCCCAGATGCAGGACTAAGAATGCTTTGTAGGTCTCTGTTTTCATAAGTGGCACAGCTGGTACTGAGAGGAGAGCCAGATTCTTTCATTCCTTTCTTTATTAGGCAAACTGTCATTCTTTTCAGACCACTGAGAGTCATTCTTTCAAAAAAGTTTATTTATTTGGCAATATCAATTATACCTTGGTTTATTTTTACAGTGGCTTTATGTGGGTCGATTTTCCCTGATCTGGAGGGTTTGGGGTTCCCAAGATTCAATCTTGACACTGCTGTCACTGAAACAATAGAAGAGACAGGCAATTAGTGGGATGTTTGGGGAGCCTCGTACACAGCTATGTAATAACTGAAGCAGGAAACCAGCCTATAAACCCTTATGGCTTATACATGCTGTTTTTTTTTCAACTTTTTATTTTAGTAACATATCTACAACTCAAAACTTCCCATTTTAACCACTTTTAAGTGGTATTGATTACATTCACAATATTGTGCTGCCATCACCAACATCCATTAACCCATCTTTTTCATCACCTCAAATAGAAAGTTAATTAGCATTAACCCCCATTCTCTCCCCACCCCCCCAACCCCTGGTAACATGTCCTTCTGTGTTTGGTTTATTTCATTCAACATGATGTCTTCGAGGTTCATTCATATTGTGGCATGCATCTCATTCCTGTTAATGGCTGAATATATATATTTACATATATATACACATATACATGTACTTTGTGGGCTATTTTGTCAATGATTTATGTGCCTGAGTGAGGCAAAGGAATGCTCAATGTGATCAATTCTAGTTCTTGTGCCCATTTCACAGATTTCCAAATAGTGTTAGGATACATGTTCCATCTTCCCTGTGCATGTTGACAGCTTGAGCACAAGAACATTTTGGAAAAGTGGGGCTGTGAGTTAGGGGGATGGAGCCCCAGGAGCTGACAATATTGTGGACTTCCACAGATACCAAATGAGAATGCTGGATGGATGGATTCCTAGAGCCAGCCCCCAGTCTACAGGCTTCTGGTGACATAAAAGTTGTACAAGAGGGCAGGAGGAGAGCTAATGAGGTCTCTGTTCCTAGAGGATCTGGAACTGCCAGAGTAGATTTTCTGTATTTTCAAGGAGTCTTGATCAGATTAAAGGTCTGTGCAATAAGAAGAATGAAAACAGAATATGCTGGCTAGATGGAGAAATATCTGGGACAAATACTGCATAATGTTTAAAAAAAACAAGCAGGGAGTGGATGTAGCTCTGTGGTTGGGCGCCTTCTTCCCATATATGAGGTCCTGGGTTCAATTCCTGGTACCTCCTGAAAAAAAATCAGGCAGAAGATAACACACTTTTTACCCATGTGGATATATTAAAAGCCAACTGATCATGTTTCTGGAAACTTAACTAATGGTAAAAATCTAATAGAAAGGATTAGCTGCCAAGATGGTTAGTCTTCCAAATGCCTGTAGGATACCACTTTGTTTATTTGAAATTTTTAAAAAAATTATGACATGTTTAGGAACAGACATAGCTCAGTGGTTGAGTACCTGCCTCCCACATATGAGATCCTGGGTTCAATTCCGGGTACCTCCTTAAAAAAAATTATATGTTTATTGTAGAATATTTGCAGAAAAAAAATCATCTGTAATCTACCATCCGGTTATAACCATTAATAGTGTTTTGGTATTTTTTCCTTCCAGTCATTTTTCTATTCATTATATATCTGCATTAAAAAGTTGAGATTTTACTTTGCATACTGTTAAGTTTTATTTTTAACCTTTTTCCATTCAATATCGAATCAAGGAACATCCCACCATTTTATATTTTAAAGGCATAGAAAATAGACTTATGTTATATTAATGTAAGTTTAAATCTGTGAACCATCACATTTTCACAAGAGACAATCACTGTGTGAGAAAATGGAACTTTTATTTCCACATTCATTTCATTGTTAAAGGATTCTGAAAATATTCCAATGGATATTTTCAACTTCCCCACAGTGACTTTTTTTTTTTTTTAAAAGATTTATTTATTTATTTATTTATGCCCCCCCCTTGCTGCTTGTGTTTTACTGTGTCCATTCGCTGTGTGTTTCTACCGTGTCTGCTTATCTCCCCCTTGCTGTGAGGTCCTGCTGCATCAGCCCACCGCGCTGCACGGGATGGCCTGCTCTCACAAGGAGGCCCCGGGAAGCGAACCCGGGGCCTCCCGCATGGTAAACGGGGGCTCTATCGATTGAGCCACACCTGCTTCCTGCTGTGAGGTCTTGCTGCATCAGCCTACTGCGCCGCGTGGGCCGGCCGGCCTGCCCTCACAAGGAGGCCCCGGGAAGCGAACCCGGGGCCTCCCATATGGTAAACGGGAGCTCTATCCATTGAGCCACACCTGCTTCCCCCCCACAGTGACTTTGGTGAGGCAGGATACTGGCTAAGGAAAAGATCATTAAGGAACAACATCTATTCTGATATAGATTACTCATTAGGCAAAGATCTTACATGAGGACTGCAACTAAAAGACTAGGAAAGTTTGCAGGACATTCGGCAATTTTTGTGTGGGTGAGTTGGAGAATGACACAGAGTTCGAGGCAGTCTGGTACAACAGAGTGTGTGCTGCTCAGCAATTTCTAATCTTGCCCTGGTACACTTGGGATCCATTCTTCTCAGTTGTAAGATGAAGGGCAGGATCAAATTTTGAATTGTCTCTTAAATGTTATAATTTATTTTACAGCTTGCTTGTTTGAATCAGGATCCAAATAAGTTCCAATCTTGTGGTTGATTGATGTCTTTTAAGCCTCTCTTTTGTAAGATGATAGACTTTACTTTTTAGGGAAGTTTTAAGTTTACAAAAATTTTGACCAGAAAGTACAGAGATATCTTTTTTTTTTTTTAATAAATCAATTTTATTGATACATATTAATAAAGTCTAAATCCATCCAAAGTGTACAACAAATGGTATTTGGTATAATCACATAGTTGTGCATTCATCACTTCAATCATTATTAGAGCATTTTTTCATTATTCCAATAATAATAATAATAAACAAAAAACAGTCAAACAAAACTCTTCACCTCTCAATCTCTCTGTGCTTCCCCTGCCATACATAGCTGCTCTTCTGTTTTGTGTTTGTGTTTATATTTTTATAAAAACAGTCTTATATATGGTATTTTTTCCTTCCAGTATATTACCCATATTCATATATCACATGAGTTTTCACTATGTTACATAATCCCATGTTACATTTTTAGATTTTCTAGTAATCTACATGTCCTTAGACTTTCCCTTTTAACCACTGTCATACCCATTTAATTGCTCTGCCAGTCACAAATACCATGATGTGCTCTCACCATTTCCATTCATTTCCAAAGATTTACAACTTTTTTACCAATTCTGCACAGATTAACCCTCAGCTTTCCATTCTCTACCTTCTTTCTATTTTCTGGTGACCTATATTCTAATAATTAACTCCATGAGTTTGCATAATATATTTAGTTCGTAGTAGTACACGCATACAGCATTTTTCCTTTTGTGTCTGGCTTTCTTCACTCAACATAATGTCCTCCAGGTTCATCTGTGTTGTCATATGCTTCACTACTTCATTTTTTTGTACAGCTGCATAATATTCCATAGTATGTATACACCACAGTTTGTTTATCCATTCGTTGGTTGATGGATACCTGAGTTGTTTTCATTTTATGGCAATTGTAAATAATGCCACTATGAATATTGGTGTGCAGATGTCCATTACTGTCACTGCTCTCAGTTCTTCTGGGATATACCTAGCAGTGGCATTGCTGGGTCACATGGCAAGGCTATATTCAACTTCCTTAGGAACTGCTAAGTAGTTCTCCACAGCAGCTGTACCATTCTATATTCCCACCAACAGTGAATAAGCGTTCCTATCTCTCCACATCCTTTCCAACACTTGCAGTTTTCTGACTTTTTAGTAGTGGCCATTCTGATATATGTGAAATGATATCTCATTGCAATTCCCTAATTACTAGTGATGTAGAACATTTTTTCACCATTTGTATTTCTTCCTTGGGCAAATGCCTATTTAAGTCTTTTGCCAATTTTTTAATTGGGTCATTTGTCTTTTTATTGTTGTGTTGTAGTATCTCTTTATATATCATGGATATTAAACCTTTATCGGATATGTAATTTCCAAATATTTTCTCCCATTGAGTCGGCTGCCTTTTCACCCTTTTGACAAAGCCTTTTGAGGTGCAAAACCGTTTAATTTTGAGAAGGTCCCATTTATCAATTTTTTCTTTTGATGCTCATGCTTTGGGTGTAAGGTTTAAGAAACTACTGCCTACCACAAGATCCTGATGAAGTTTTCCCCTATTTTCTTCTAGGAGTTTTATGGTTGTTGCTTTTATTTTTAGGTCCTTGATCCATTTTGAGTTAATTTTTGTATAAGGTATGATACAGGGGTCCTCTTTCTTTTGGATATGGATATCCAGTTCTCCCAGCACCATTTGTTGAATAGACTGCTCTGGCCCAGCTGGGAGGGCTTGACCGCCTTGACAAGAATCACTTGATCGTAGATGTGAGGGTCTATTTCTGAGTTTTTTATTCAGTTCCATTGGTCAGTCTGCCTGTATTTATACCAGTACCATGCTGTTTTGACCACTGTAGCTAAGAAATATGCTTTGAAGTCAGGAAGTGAGAGTCCTCCAACTTTGTCCTTCTTTTTAAAAACATTTTTGGCTATTCAGAGCACTAAACCTTTGCAAATAAATTTGATTATTGCCTTTTCCATATCTGCAAAAAGGCTGTTGGGATTTTTATTGGGATTGCATTGAATCTATAAATCAGTTTGGGTAGAATTGACATCTTAATGATATTTAGTCTTCCATTTCATGAACACAGAATGTCCTTTCATGTATTTAAGTCTTCTTTGGTTTCTTTTAGCAATGTTTTGTAGTTTCCTGAATATAGGTCCTGTATGTCCTTGGTTAAGTTTATTCCTAAATATTTGATTCTTTAGTTGCTATTATAAATGGAAATTTTTTTTCTGATTTCCTCCTCAGATTACTCATCAGAAATGTATAGAAACACTTGCTTTTTGTGTATTAACCATCTATCCTTCCACTTTGCTGAACTCATCTTTTAGTTTTAGTAGCTTTGTTGTGGATTTTTCAGGATTTTCTAGATATAGGATCATATTATCAGTGAATAATGAAAGTTTCACTTCTTCCTTTCCTATTTGGATGACTTTTATTTCTTTATCTAACCTAATTGCTCTAGCTAGAGCTTCTAGCACAATATTTAATAACTGTGGTGACAGTGGGCATCCTTGTCTTGTTTCTGATCTCAGCAGGAAAGCTTTCAGTCTTTCACAATTGAGTACAATGCTAGTTGTAGGTTTTTCATAAATGCACTTTACCATATTGAGAAATTTCCTTCTATCCCTATATTTTGGAGTGTTTTTATCAAGAAAAGGTGCTGTATTTTGTCAAATGCCTTTTCTGCATCAATGGAGGAGATTATGTGATTTTTCTTCTTCAATTTATTCATGTGGTTTATTACACTAATTGATTTTCTTGTGTTGAATCACCCTTGCATACCTGGGATAAAACCCACTTAATCATGGGGTATAATTATTTTATTGTTCTTTTGGATTCAGTTTGCAAGAATTTTGTTGAGGAATTTTGCATCTTTATTCATTAGAGATATTGGTCTGTAATTTTCTTTTTTTGTAGTATCTTTATCCGGCTTTGGTATTAGGGTGATGCTGGCTTCATAGAATGAGTTTGGTAGCATTCTTTCCTGTTCAATTTTTTGGAAAAGCTTGAGCAAGATTGGTGTTAGATCATCTTTGAATGATTGGTGGAATTTACCTGTGATACCATCGAGTACTGGGCTTTTCAGCTTTTGGAGGTTTTTGATGACTCTTTCAATCTCTTTACTTGTGATTCATTTGTTGCCATTTTCTGTTTCTTCTAGGGTCAATGTAGGCTGTGTATTTCTAGGAATTTGTCCATCTCATCTAAATTGTCTGGTTTTTGTGTGTACAGTTCAAATTATCCTCTTATGATCTCTCTTTTTTCTGCAGAGTCAATGGTAACGTCCCCACTCTCATTTCTGATTTTATTTATTTGCGTCTTCTCTCTTTTTCTCTTTGTCAGTCTAGCTAACAGTTTGTCAATTTTTGTTGGTCTTCTCAAAGAACCAACTTTTGGTTTTGTTGATTCTTTCTATTGTGTTTTGTTCTCTATTTCATTTATTTCTGCTCTAATCTTTACTACTTCTTTCCTTCAGTTTGCTTTGGGATTAGTTTGCTGTTCTTTTTTCTAGTTCCTCCAGGTGTGCAGTTAGATTTTCCATTTTAGCTCTTTCTTCTCTTTTAATGTAAGCATTGAAGGCTATACATTTCCCTCAGCACTGCCTTTGTGGTGTCCCATAATTTTTGATGTATTGCGTTTTCACTTTCATTTGTCTCAAGATAATTACTGAATTCTCTGGCAATTTTCTCTTTGACCCTCTGATTATTTAAGAGTGTGCTGTTTAATCTCCATATATTCGTGAATTTTCCCTTTTTCTATCCATTATTGATTTCCAGCTTCATTCTGTTATGATCAGAGAAAGTATTTTGTGTAATTTCAATGTTTTAAAATTCATTGAGTCCTGTCTTATGACCTAGCATATGGTCAATCCTGGAGAAAGATCTATGAGCCCTTGAGAAGAATGTATATACTGCTGTTTGGGGGTGTAATGCTCTATAAATTTCTATTATGTCTAGATCATTTATCATATTATTCAAGCTCTCTTTTTCCTTTTTTACCCTTTGTACAGATATTCTATCCAATACTGAGAGTAGTGTATTGAAGTCTCCAACTGTTATTGTAGAGATATCTATTTCTCCCTTCAGTTTGGCAAGTGTATATACATCATGTTTCTTGAGGCACCCAGGTTAGGTGCATAAATATTTATCATAGTTATTTCTTCTTGGTGAATTGCCCCTTTCATTAATATATACTGACCTTCTTCATCCCTTATAACAGTTTTGCATTTAAAACCTATTTTGTCCAATATTAGTATCACTACCCCAGCTCTTTTTTGGTTACTATTTGTGTGGAATAATTTTTTTCAACCTTTTACTTTCAAACTGGTGTGTCCTTACATCTTAGGTGAGTCTCTTGTAGACAGCATATAGATGGCTCATATATTTTTATCCATTCTATCAGTGTATATATTTTGGTTGGGGAGTTCAAGCCATTCACATCACTGTAAAGGCATTACTTACTTCATCCATCTTGTCGTTTGGCTTTCTGTTGTCATATCTTACTATTGTTTGTCTTTTTACCCTTTAATTTGCCCTTCCTTATAATGTTCATTTCTGCACTTTTCTCCAAGTCTCTCACCCTTGTTTTTTTCCTTTCAGGCTGCAGCACTCCCTTTAGTATCTCTTATAATTCTGGTCTTTTGGTAACATAGTCTCTTAGTTTTTGTTTGTCTGTGAAGACTTTAAACTCACTTTCATTTTTGAAGGACAGTTTTGATGGATATAGAAGTCTTGACTGGCAGTTTTTCTCTTTCAGTACCTTAAATTCATCATACCACTTTCTTCTTGCCTCCATGGTTTTTCATGTGAGGTCAGCACTTAATCTCATTGAGGTTTCCTTGTATGTGATGCCTTTCTTTTCTTTTGCTGCTTTCAGAATCCTCTCTTTATCTCTGTCATTCTGAATTGTAGGTGTCTTAGGGTAGGTCTATTTGGATTTGTTCTATTTGGAGTGCATTGTCCTTCTTGGGTATTGATATTTATGTCTTTCATAAGAGTTGGGAAATTTTGGTTACTATTTCCTCAAATATTCTTTCTGCCCTTTTCCCATTCTCTTCTTCTGGGACACTGATAACACATATGTTTGTGTATTTCACATTGCCATTCAAATCCCTGAGACCCTGTTCCATTTTTTCCATTCTTTTCTCTTTCTGTTCTCCTGTCTTCTCCTGTTTGGATGAAATCACTAATTCTGTCTTCAAGCAAATCAATTCTGCTGTTATATGCCTCTCATGTATTTTTTAAATCTTATCCATCATGTCTTTCATTCCCATAAGCTCTTTTATTGCAGTCTTTCAAATTGTTCTTTATGCTCACCCAATGTCTTCTTAATATCATTTATCTCTTTTTCTTCCAATTCTTTAAATTGATTTGGTAGATTTGTGTGATTATCATTGATTAGTTGTCTTAAATTCTGTATTTCATCAGGATATTTGGTTTGGTCCTTTGGCTGGGCCATCTCTTCCTGTTTCTTAGCATGGCTTGTAATTTTTTTTGCTGATTTTTGGGCATCTGAATGTGCTGGTGAATTCACTCTGATGGTAAATTTCTCTCTCTTGCCTCTTGGTTGTTTTTTTTTTTTTTTCATAGCTCTTCTTTGATTTTTGGTTCAACTTATTCTAAGTCTTTAAAATTGCTCAGCTTAAGTTATCAAAATCAGGCCAGGGTCTCACTAATGGGTTGCAGGTTTTCAGCCGTGGGTGATGTAAAGAGAGACCTAAAAGCAGTTTTTCTCCTTGGTATCTCCTGGCTTGCCAGCAGATGGCACTCATCAGTGAAACTTTCCAAGGAGGTGTTTCTTTCAATCTCCGTTTTCCCATGTTTCTGGTCTGGCCAGAGCTGAGGTTCAAAGCAGGCTCTGCTAGCTGAATTCACTGAAGAGAGGCCCTCCAACTCACTTTCCTTTTCCCTTGTCACAGCTGTCAGGGAAGAAGATGTCTGTTCCCCTCTCTGTCAGCTGCAGTGAGCTAGAGGTTTTAAACCAGCTTAATGTTTGAGGGTTTGGGATGGGAGCCCTTCCTCGCCACTGCAGAGGTTTAGTAAATCACATTTGTTGTTTCAGGTTCTTAATCTCTCTGTCTCTTGCCCTTCTGGGAGTTGTGCAGCACCATCTGCTGACTCCCAAAGCTGTTCCCTCAGACAGCTTTTGGCCCTTTCTCCATTGTTTTTGTGAGACTTGAGCCCTGCCTGCCTACTCTGATGCCATCTTCCCAGAACCCAGACACATCTTAATAATATTGAGTCTTCCTATCTATGATCATGAAATATCTCTCCATTTATTGATATATTCTTTGATTTCTTTCATCAGAGCTTTATAGTTTTCCATATATAAATCTTGTACATATGTTGTTAGGTTTATACCTATGTGCTTTTGTTTTGGGTTGCTAATGCAAATGCTGTTGTATTTTTACTCCCCTTGCCAACCATCTTTATTTTCATCAATACAAGAAATTCTTCTGGAAACATAAGCAAGTGACTAAACATGTATCAAACCACTGAATCTACAAATTAATACATAATCTGTTATGATAGAATAACCAAAAAATTTCCCCCAAAGAAAAACTTTAATTTTTCAAATATAAAAGAGCCTTAAAGATCATATGTGAACAAACAAATATCTCTTATTCCAGGTTTTATGGTAAAGATGAATAACATACTGGCAGCTAAAGAAAGCTGAAACTCTTACTAATAAACATATCCAAAGTAAGACTTTCTACAACATTTCTTTAGAAAACAGGACCAGATTCCTTTTTCGTTTTGTTTTGTTTTAAATGAGGTTCTGGTGGATTGCCTTTACTTCCATATTTATCTAATACTATGACAGTAAACAGACCTAAGATTGTTGTTGATAGCTCAACAATGCTGGATTCAGGATGTTTACAGGTATCCTTTTGTTTAAAAGTCATATAGATTTGACTAAGGCTAGAGAGCAATTCATATGACCTTATTTTGTGTATTTTCTACCATGGTCCTAGATTATTACATGGATATAGGCAAGGACTGGACCTCAACTTCAACTTTCAAGAAAAAGTTAAAAAAGAAAAAAATCAGGGTGATTATTTGATGCTCCCAGGTGATAATTTGTGTCATGCAACTGGAAAAACAAAAGATGAAAACTACAGACTGCAACAAAAAGACCTTGAAAAGAGTTGGTGGAAAGTTGCATGGTATATGAGTAAGTCCCCTGGGCTTGGGATGGCAAGAGCACTGCATTGAAAGAATATTCATTGGTCCAAATATTTTTTTTTTTTTTTTGAGGTCCTGGGGCTGGGAATTGAACCCGGGACCTTGTATGTGGGAAGCTGGCACTCAACCCCTGAGCCACATCAGCTCTCCTGAGTTGGTTTTTTCATTTGTTTGCCTGTTTGTTTCTTGTTTTGTTTTTAGAAGGCACCAGGAACCAAACCTGGGACCTCCCATGTGGGAAGCAGGTGCTCAACTGCTTGAGTTACATTCACTCCCGGGAGCAAGTACCACGTACTTCTAATATCTTGTGGTGTCATTCCCCCAATGACTTTAGAATATCTGTATGTGATAATAAATAGATCAGTTGTGCAATAAGGCAGTATGTTGATTAAGCTTCTGTCCTGTGGAATGAACCACCATAGATAGATACATAATACCATACACATTATTTATTTATTTATTTTTAAAAGATATTTATTTATTTATTTATTTACCCCCCCCCCCTTGCTGCTCGTGCTTGCTGTGTCCATTCGCTGCGTGTCTTCTCCATGTCTGCTTATCTCCCCCTTGCTGTGAGGTCCTGCTGCATCAGCCCACCGCGCCGTGTGGGCTGGCCTGCCCTCACAAGGAGGCCCCGGGAAGCGAACCCGGGGCCTCACACATGGTAAATGGGGGCTCTATCCATTGAG
>JAQZBX010033111.1:0-25536 GCA_029593785.1 Cabassous unicinctus | reverse complement strand
GACCGAGGCGGAGCGAGCTGTATGCAGCTGCGGGCGGCCAAAAGAGGAGAGAGCCAGGGAGAGAGGGAGAGAGCGCGCCGGAGCAGAGGCTGGCAAAAGCCTAGAGCAGCCGGCATTCCCAGGCGGTCTCCCATCCAAGTCCTAACCAGGCCCGACCCTGCTTAGCTTCCGAGATCAGACGAGTTTGCTCATTGTCTGTCAGTTGTTTTTCCCTGTTGTCTGTTTCTTCTTTAGGAGGTACTGGGAACATAACCCAGGACCTCCGATGTGGGAGGCAGGCCTACAACTGCTTGAGCCACATCCACTCCTTGCTCTTTTGTTTTTTTGGTCGTTATCTGCTTATTTGTTTTGCTCATTGTCTGCTTGTTATTTTTGCTAGTTGTCTGCTCCTTGTTTATTTGTTTTTTTCTTTAGGAGGCACTGGGAACCAAACCCAGGCCCTCCCATATTGGAGGCAGGCACTCAACTGCTCAATCATATCTGCTCCCCTGTGCAGCTTTTTTAACTGCACATCCAGAATCTAAACTGAAGCAATCTTGCTCCAAAGACCATTAAGCAATTTTGCCTTACTATGATAGTGCATTGTGGTATTCTCTTCATCTTTTTGTCAGGTTTTTCAGACTTTGTTTTCCCATGTTTTCTTTTTTGTGTACCAACTTCCCAATCATCTCCATAGACACAATACAGTTAGATTAATTTGAATAATAATTCCCTCAGGTTGATTCCATTCTCTAATTAAAGTATTTACATGACTAACTGCTTACCAATTGAAGTTTTATTTCATTAGCCTGAAAATTAAAGACTCCATAAATTTCCAAAATTTTACCATATTCTCATTCCAATAACAAAAT
The DNA here is from genome assembly GCA_029593785.1 of Cabassous unicinctus. NCBI lineage: Eukaryota > Metazoa > Chordata > Mammalia > Cingulata > Chlamyphoridae > Cabassous > Cabassous unicinctus. The sequence continues at coordinate 24,685 of JAQZBX010033111.1, read as the reverse complement.
AAAATTATGCTGCTGTCCTTAGCTACAATTATCATTGGTTGTAGTGTAAAATATTGGTTCCAAAGGATTAACAGTAACAATAAAAAACATTTAAAAAAGCACAAAAAAGCAAAATAATCACAAAAAAGAGTGATTAACCAACTCCCAAGTCTGAAAGCTTGGTTGTATCCTAATAGAATATTTTAACAAAACCAAAAAAAAATATATGAATCGTTCAGCTATCCAATTAGAGAGTGGCCAAAGAAAGCAAGGAGAGATAACAAAGCAAGTGTTTGAATTATCCAAACACTGTCCAGAGTAGACAGTTATTTTTTAAAAAGATTTTGAAATTGTGGTTCCACAGGCATTGCACTCCTCAGTATGGTATTCTATAAAAAGGTACTGAATATAATAATTTTGCATATTATGATCCTTAATGAAAGATGAATAATCTGGCTGGCTTATCTTGAAACTATTAAAAATTTGAACAAAATAAATGTGATTTTCTAATTGCACACATTTACAATGGATTCTTCAGATTATGGTGAAATGTTTACTCAAGATTTCCTAAAGAAAGACAACAATTGGCAATGCAAAACAAAATATTTTGCATACTGTTAAAGTTACACATTTAATTGTAAATTAATAAATTAGAATTATGATTTTGCATAGTAGCCAGAGAAGACTGAATAATGCTAAAAATTCCACTTGCAAAAGATTAAATCCTGATCGTGTTCCAGGGCTAGGGGCAAGGGTTTCCTGAACTTAGTCGTGGGAACCAGAGTTTTCTGCAGCATATATTCAACTAAATTATTAATGATTCTATATTTGTTAAGATTCTTAGTTGGAAGTAAAATTAACCAACTTTTGCTAATTTGAGTAGGAAAAAGATTAATTAAAGGATATTAGATAGATCATAGTACCTTAAGAATTTTTCCCAAAGCCTGGGGAAAAAATGTCTCAACTAACACTGTGGGTCCAATGAGAATATTACTTTCACTTTGGATGTATATCAGATAAGCTGGCATCAAACACCTCCATCTCCTCCAGTGGCTGTTGGAGGCTGACAGAATATTTACCATTATATGCCTTAAGAAATTAGATGTAAATCAACCACTCCACTCCTTCCAACTTTAAACTCTGTTTCTGTTCATGAAAAAATTAAATGCTACAGGAATTGCCTTTCTGATATCCAGAATGTGTTTATGAAAAAATATATGCATGAAATAGTTTCCAAACATTGGGCAACAGGTAGTACCATATTGTGTTCTTTGAAAGAAGGAAATTAAAAAGAGGAGGTGACTCATACAGCTTATTATTGAAGGCATATTCTAGGCAACAATGTAAGAAGGGTAATTCAAAAAAGAGCCTACAGAGGGCTGTTAATAGTTGTGATGCCATCAGTTAGAATGCAGATACGTCATAATACATGGAGCATTGGAAAAAGCTATTAGAAGGCTCATGCTTTAAGACAGGGCTACTTTATCCTTAGATAAAGGTTGCACTGAGAAGGCCATAAAAAACAAATTTAAAAAACAACTTGAAAGTATCAGATTGATCATCAAATAATGCAACTGCATGCTAGAATAAACTTGAACATTTTTTTAAAATTCTGCAAGAAATAAAATAAAATTTAGCATCCAGAATCCAATTAAAAATAACCAGGCATACAAAGATCTTGTACATAATAAGAACAGCTTGAGAACTAATTAAATAAATCAAATCAGACCCAATAAATAAAAGGACAATAGAATTTGTTGAAAGGAACAATTAAAACAATTATTAATATATTATTTTTATAGACAAGTATGTGAAAAGAAAACAAGAACGTAAGTTGGACGGTAAATGAAAAAAGCAAATTAGATTAAAATGGAACATTTATAGATGAAAAATACTATATATAAAATGAAAATTCACTGAGTGTGCTTAATGGCAGATTAGATACTCCAGAAAAAAACATTGTGAATTCTAAGATATAGTAATAGACATTATCTAAATATGAAGACCAGACAAGGCAAAAGGACTGAAAAAATGGTTAGGGCTTAACTGACATATTAGAAAATATCAAGCAGTATACATTCATATATTTGGCCTTGTAGAAAGAGCAGAATGAGAAGTAGATGAAAACAAAAATATATGAAGAAGTAGTGATTGAATAACTGCTTAATATGATGAAAAGTATAAACCAAAGAAACAAGATGTTCAATGAATCATAAGCAGAATAAAACCTAAGAAAACAGAGCCAAGTCAAATCAAGTGAAATTGTTGAAAAAAAGTGACAAAGAGAAATTCTTGAAATACTTAAAAGCAACCAGAGGAAAAAATGATAGCAAACATTTAGAGAAACAAAGATAAGATTTCAAACAGATACCTCTCTGGAAATTATACAAGCCAAAATAAAATGAAATGACATCTTTAAAGGGGGGCTTAAACAAGCATAAAATGGTCATGCTAGAATTCTATACCAAGAGAAAATTACTCACAAATAAAAGAAAAATATTAATAGAATTTGGCAATATTCTTGGCTTCATTTTTGAAGAATTTTTGCATCACAGAAAGTTACAACTATGGTAGGGGATGATCAATGGTGTGGGGTGTCAGTGATGGGGGATACATGGGAGGAAGTTCACCTGGGCATACATATAAGGTATTTAAATATGTTCAATGCTCATGGGGCATTGCCACAGTGGGTAGAGATTTACACAACAGCCAAAGGATTGTTGGGTTCCCATCCTGTGGAGCTCTGCCACATTCTCTAATGGAACAGCAACAATCCCCCAAGTACAGGGGCAATGAATAGTGCAGAAGGATGGTTCATTGATGGGCTCTTGATATTGATGACTATGCTTATAAGCCTTTTGGTTTTGAATTTGCAACTTGGCCTAGTGTTGTAGGGTGCCTAAGAATTACCTCCTGAGAGCCTCCTTGTTGCTCAAATGTGGCCTCTTTCTAAGCCAAACTCAGCATGTGGATGCATTACCTTCCCCCCAGTGAGGGACATGACTCCCAAGGATGAGCTCCCTGGCACTGAAGGATTACTACCAAGCACCGGCTGGTGATACAACTGGAAAAAGACCTTGAATAAAAAAGTAAAAAAAATAAAAAGTAAAGACAAATGAGTTTATATGGTTAAGAGACTTCAAAGTGAATCGGGAGGTCATCAGAAAGGTAACACTTATGGACATCTCATAGACGGCCAAAGTGGACACTACCCCAAACAGTGGGGCCCCTGGGGACTCCAGAGACACCCAGGTCCTGCAGTTGTGGTGGATAGCTCCAGAGTTTGGTGCTTTGCCAGTAGGCCCTACTTTGGAGATTGTGCTCCCAATTGTGACAAAGTTGGACTCATGTGACTTCTCTCCACATGCCTCTTCTGTCCTTTTTGTTTGAACCTATAGTTGGTGCTGGAGTTGGTAGGTGTACGTCCAGGAAACTTGAATCTCTGGGCTGTTCATGTACTGTCTGGTCCTTGAGCCTCAGCAGAGTTGCAGCACCTACTGTCCAGTTCACTGGACTCAACAAGGACAGCTAATGGGGAGGTGAGGATGGATAACCACCACACAAAGGAACTGAGAGAGTCTACAACTGCAAGCAGGAGAGTCCCATCCATCTCCCATATGGGATCAAAGTCCCCTCTCAATTAGAGGTGGAGTGGGCATCAGCATCCCAGAATCCTCAGGATTGGGAAATAAAATATGGACTAGTGTAGATTTACTGGTATCCTACTATAGACTTTTGTGATTCTAGCAATGGAAGAAATTATATCATTGATGTGGAGACAGTGGCCACTGGCGGTGCTCAAGTAAGGGAGAGGGAAAAAGAGATGTAATATGGGAGCATTTTCAGGGCTTGGAATTGACCTGGATGACATTGCAGTGACAGATACGGGCCATTATATATCTTGCCATAGACTACAGAATTGAGTGGAAGAGAGTGTAAAATACAATGTAAACTATAGTCTATGCTTAGTAGCAACGCTCCAAAATGTGTTCATCAATTGCAATGAATGTACTACACTAATGAAAGAAGTTGTTAATGTGGGGAAAAATGGGAGGTGTCGGGAGTGGGACATATGGGAATCCCTTATATATATATATTTTTTTTTAATGTAACATTTTATATACTCTAAGTACCTTTTAAAAATAAGTAAAAATATATTTTAAAAAAGCAAATGAAGGAAAAATTAAGTATATTTTTCAGAAAAAAATCTGCACACAGTGAGAATTCCTCACTAGCTGTTCTGTACTGCCAAAATATGAAACAAATTTTTCTAAGCAAAAAGTCAAAGGACATCAGATAGGAATTTGTGTTCACACATGGAAAATCAGAGTTTCAGATATGTGGGTAATTTTTATAAATGCTGTATTTCTCATTCTTAAATCTTAAAGTTAGATGATAACTGATAACTTAAAATAAGTATAACAATATGTTGTGGAATTTATAGCATATGTAGAAACAAGATGCTAATAAAAGTAGCACAATGTAGAAATGGAAATTTAAAGTTGTATGATCTTATAGGCAATTTGATTTTTAAAAAAAACATGTGAAAGTAGACTGTGATAATAATATATGCTATGAGTCTTAGAGTGACATTAAAAAGGAAAACAAGGACATGTAACTAATAAGCCAATAGCGTATTAAAAATGAAGTCTAGAAATTTCTCAATTCATCCATGAGAAGCAAGTAAAAGAAAGAGAGAGGGAGGGAGGGAGAAAGAGAGAGAGAACAGAAGTTCAAATTTACTGAAGTGATAACTGTGATGAAAATGAGAGCCACTGCGTATACACTTTGAATGGGTATAAAAAGCATGGGACTGTATAACACAGTGAATCCCATGTGGAAGATGTTCTGTGGTTAACAGAACAAATATAAGAATGTTCTCTCATGAACTATAACAAATATATAATGTTAATACAGGGTGTTAATTACTGGTTTTAGGGAAAGTATACCAAATATAAGATATGGGCTATAGTTAGTAGTAATACTTTGACGATGCTCTTTCATAGTTTGTAACAAATATTTCACAATAATGCAAGTGTTGGTGGTGGGGTGTTGTATGGTAGCCCTGTGTGATGACGCATGTTTGTTTTGTAAGGTCACAACTTTTACTATACAGAGACTGTTTATGTATGTTCATGTATGAATGATATATGTCAATAAATTTTTTAATGAAAAAAGTTCTGTCCCTCAAATCAAAAAACAAAGAAAATAACATTATTTATTACATTAAAGACCAGAGGTATTTTGACACACAACCTTGCCATGTATTTTAGTTGGGCATAGAACTACAGGCTATAAGCGATGATTAATATAGTAAAATAATCACTAATCAGAGTAATAACTCTGTCCAGCAGGAGCAGAGTAGAAGCATGCTTGTATGACATTTGATAATTGTTGCTGTTCATTTCAATTTCAGGTTGAGTTTTGTATCTGAAAGCATAAATTGATGGTATACAAGTAGATAGCGAAGGGGTCTTGTAACACCAATTAGGTATATTTGCTGGCTATTATCATATACAACTACTTGATCATTTATAACTACTACATTCAATCATGACATTTGAATATACCATCATATATTCAAACATTTTCTATTCATTTAATAAAGTAAATATTATAAAATGTAATAAATATTATGTTTTTCTCACATGAACAAAGCTATGATAAACACTCCATTTGATAATTTTGGGGCATTTTTCATTTTATTCCTGAAATATAAATTTTCAGGAGGCAAATTATTGGATCAAAAATATGGGCAATAAAAAAAAACTACCTAGTGTACTCAATACCCTATATCCCTATAAAAGTTTGCAAAGATTTAAACTGCCACCATCATTAATCTATATCCTCATGAACAATGATTGTTATGATTTGTAGTAATTGCCAAACTTTATTTATCTTAATTTATGTTAGGAAACTTATCCAATCATTTCATTATTTATTAATAATAATTTCATTTTTGGTTAATAATAAGTATAGTTTCTCATAAAAGAATGGCATTTTTAAACCAATATATAACCTGAATTTTAAACCAATATTGGCTTTTTCCCTGCTTCTGGTGGAATCTTTTGATTCTTATTACTACTTTGAACAACTCTTTATTTAGGACTTTAGTGATTCAATACAAGAGGCCCTAAAAAGGTAAAGAACAAAGTGATAAAAAGATGGGAGAAAGGTAAGACATTTGGGCAGTAGAGCCAAGAAACCTTGCATGTGAATATAAAATTATCCTGGAAGGGTGAAAATTGACAGATTGCAGAAAATTTGAGTGATCTGAAGAAAGACTAGAACCTGTGGATTGAAAGGACTCACCATGTTTTAGCTTGGGTTGATAAGAAAATAAGCATGGTCTAGCAACATTCCTTAATCTTAGTGATAAATAGTAAATTTTGTAAGGAAACATAACACACATTGCTAGCTGTCCTTTTAACTGGATTGCTATGAGACTAAACTTAGAATGGTATCAACGGACTACTGAGAGAAAAAGACAGAAAACCAGGAAGACTTACGTCTCAGGATGAAAGAAAGATATCTGAACATGGTAAAGAGCCGATAGTATATCAACTATGTACAATATCTGAGTAAAATTCACGAAAAAAAAAATACACTCATCAAAGAGCAATGAACCAGAATGGCAACCTCAAGATTAGAAAGTCAAAAAAGACAAAGAACCTCAAAACATTGGTGAGCAATGCATCATATCTAGGGAAATTTGTGTTTGTTTGTTTTTTATTACACTGCCCAGAAATCTTTTGGAGTTCCAATTTTCTAATTTAAAGTAGGTTAAGAATCCAATAAAACCATTACATGCTTATGATATAATACAGCTTTGCAATAGTAGCCAGGCAAGATAGAAAACATTCCTGAACTATATGGATCAGAAAAAAACAACATTGGGACATGCTATCAGAAAAATGATCAAGTAAGTGTAGACAGTTTCCACAAAACATCAAGGCAAATATATGGAACAGTTCAAGTGGGGCAAAAATTAAGGAGATTCAGAATGTGGTAATTGAACCAAAGAACAAGAAAATCAAAGGGCCCAGATAACCAGGAGCAAGCTAAGTAACAAGCAGAGGCTCTTTCAGAGCTGCATGTGCATTGTCCAGCTTCCTCCTATGCTTTACCTCTACAAGTTATTGCTTCACATTTTATAGCTCATCTCTCCTAATCACAAAGGCATCTCCAGGCCCAAGTGATTAGAAAAGGAGTCGTGATAGATCTCTTTCTCCTTTTTTCTCCCTGAGTATCTCGCATGGAAGCTGAGAGTGATATTTACCACAGATAACTGCTCCTACCTCTCTTCTCAAAACACCCTTTTAAAACATGTACACATCTAAGCACACAGGTGATCACATCAGAGTTAAACATTTTTTTTCTTCTAGTTACCCATAGAACAATGCCTGAAACATTTCAGTTGAAAAAAAGAACATAAGCAATTTGTCACACAGCAGGCTCTCCAGCATTTTCCTATCATATGCCGTGCACAGTTGCAAATCTGAAATACATCTATATCTCAAGCACATTATGCTTTTTTTACTCTGAGCTTTTGCTTACACTGTTCCTTTAACCTAGAATGGTCTCTGTTTCTTTCTTTCTCTATATAGGTACATATGTTAAACTTTAATTCACGTTTTAAGACCCAACTCAAGGTCCCCTCCTGTATCAAACTTATTTATTAATTTACCCTGAGTTATTCACTACATTTTACAGAATTATGTTTATACCTTCAGATATCACTCTAGCATTTTTTTGCAATTATCTGATTGCATGCCCATATTACAAATTATGCAGCTCAGAATCAGAAAACAAATTGTATTCAACTTTGTGTTCCCCATATCCACAACACCTGATACCTAGTATTGGTTCAATAAATAAAAGTTGAGAGACAGACAGAATGAATGAACTAGAATATTCTTGTTTCTCTTGTAGGTTTTACGTTAACCTAACTTTACTACTTACAGCATTGTAATTAAAGTTTATTTTGTTTTCCTGTTTGTTTACTAAGAAAGTGGTTAATACTTCACTTCATAATTACTTCTAATTACAAGATTTTCCTAGTAATTAAAATACTCAGATTAATTGAAATATAAAATTTTCCAGGAAGAGTCAGTTAGTATTTCTGACATTTAAGGAAGAATTGTAATAAAGGCTCTATGTTTTGAAAGTTAATTTTCATGTGCAAATTAAGTAGAATGATTACCTTTCTTTCTAACCTGTTTGAATACATACTTTTGAAAGTCATTGTGAACTTTTAAAAATTGAGCTGTTTAATTAGATGCTCTGCTTTTAAAATTAATTACAAAATTAGAATTCCTTTAACAAAGAAAAGAAAGCTAATCTGTCAAAAAGCATTCTCAGCTGATACCATAATATCCAAACAAGCATCAATTTCATAAATATATTCAATATAATCATTTTAATTTTTGTGATATATCCTCTCTTATTCTGAAATGAACAATTGAGCACAAAATAATGATCTGATGAGGTACAAGTTATTTCAACAGCTGAGAAAATTAAGAAAAGCCTTACCTTCCATATTTGTAATGCATATACACCAGGAATAGTGCAGTTAAGATTTCACCAAAGGTAGAGAAATTCAATAATGGCTGTATAAGATCACGAAGAAAATTCTAAGGGAAGACAAAACTTGGCATCTCCTTATTATTGATCTGTAGTAAACAGGAGAAAACATGTGACTTTGAGAGTATGGTTGGTTTAACTCATCTGCTTTCTGAAATCAGGCAATTAAGGGGCCCATCAGCTTTGAGCAGTAAGGTCACTTTCATGATTGATGACTGTTGAAATGCTTCTTAAGGATGAATAACACCTATAATACAGGAGCCTTTTCGTTGGTACACAGCTCACTTTTATCCTGCTAGTTTGCTGTCTTCTTTTGAAAGAAACCAAGGTAAGTACACAAAGTTACCATCTCAAGGTAAAGCAAAGAGAACTTTAAATATAAATCAATAAAGTGAATCTTATTCACTCAGAAATTGTCCTTCTCTTTAACATCCCTTAGGTAAATTAGTCTCAATGATAATTTTTAAGAAAATATTCCTAATTTAGTGTTCTATATCATAGTTGATCTCTAATACATGTGGTATTATTACTGAACTTTAAATAATATATGGGGAATATTCTGTAATATAGCAAACAGCTGTTTTTTGAGTGCTAATTTGATATATTCCTAAAACAATGTCTTATATTTCATAAAATCATAATTCTACGGCAAGATTTTCATATAGTTTGCATGTCAACAAAAAGATAAAATTGCATTTAGTATAGATTTATTGTTAATAGTAATTTATTATGTTTTAATTCTTTGGAAACTCTGCAATTATAAACTATATGTTTTGTAACTGCCTATAGCACAGGTTATTCAATTTTCTAACACACCCCAATCCCGACCATTCAAGATAAAAATTGGTCTACTTTATTTATTAAAAATATTCTAGAGGCCTCAGACTCAGGCCTTCCCTACTGACTGTTCCAACGCGTGTTTTCAGCCATGAGCCGGTTTGGTATCCGGTTGCTGGGAGGCACAGGCTGCCCGGCAATGCCGCTAACGCCGAAAACCCGCAGCAATGAAACCCTGAACAAAATCAATACGTCTTTGGATGATATAATCTAACTGAATCGAAAGGAAAGAAAGAAGTGTAACTTTCCAAGACTGAATAGAAGACTCCAACAAAGCGGTACCAGGCCATTCAGGCTGAGAATACAATGGGGAATACAACAGAATTCTGGTTTGGGTAAGAATAATCTGGACTACAGAGGAAGAATAATGCCTGGAAAGAGACGTCCTTATGGGGTTATCACTGGCTTTGAAGCTCGGAAAGCAACTGGAATTCAAAGAAGAATTAGTCCTATGAATCTACCACCTCTAAGTGATAAGAATATAGAACAATATTTTCCTGTGTTAAAAAGGAAGGCAAACCTAATGAGACAAAATGAAGTGCAGAGGAAATCATTGGCAGTTCTCAAGAGACCTAATCAGTTAAACAGAAAAAAATAACATTCCAGCCAATTTTGCCAGAAATGGAAATAAATCAAGCCATCAGAAAGACACACATCAGGCAACTTTTCTTTTCAGAAGAGATCTGAAAGTTCAGGCCCAGGTGAACACAAAACAACTGCTAGATGATGTAGTAGCAAAGAGAGCTCGGCAATGGCAGACTTCCACCACAAATGGAGGAATGTTAACTGTATCCTTTGGCAATCCTAGAGTAGTGCAGTAACTCAGAAACCATGATTAACACGCACTGTGGTACCCTCCTTCTTGGTAAAGCAGGAGCAATCTGATATAAACTTCCTAAAGGTGTCCCCCTACAATTTGGCATAAATAGTGTTGGAAAACAGACAGGGATGGCTTTGAATGAGCGATTTGGGATCTTGAAGGAACAAAGAACCACTCTCCAGTTCAAGCTTTGTTAACAGTGGGATAGATCCCATGTCAACGGGACTTTTTCCGCTATTGGAAAAGTTGAATTACTTGAAGAGTTTGTCATGGAAATTCAAGAAACTTTATTGCAAAATACTCACTAGGTGAAATAAATATTATTTTTATTTTTGAAGTTTTTTTTTTTTTAAACTTGTATAAAATAATGCCCTTAAAGAGTAACAGAGAATATTATACCTATCTTTTCTTAAAGTTTTCATGATTGGCTCAGCATAACAATCCCCAATTTGACTTCTTTGGTTCCTAATGCTGCAGAATAAAGACCAAGATAGAAATTGATTATTTTTGTGACAGTTGTATTTAGTATCTTGTCTCCTGTGACTATTTTTTTTACTTTGCCTTGGTAAGTCTTGGTCTTTCCATTGCTGGAAATGAGTAGTTTCCATTGTTGCTGTCACTTAGACTTTGAAGTTGTTGATGTAATAAGTGCAGTAGCCTATTTTCAGTAGAAATGTTTTAAAAAATTCATTAGAATTCCAGTTTGAGGTTTGAATATTTAAGGAAATATCTGGAACTTAGTTGTTTTTTCAGGTAGTGTTAAGTTAATACCCAAGATTGGTAAATCTTTAGTGACAAAGTTTTTTTAAAAAAAATATGGCTCTAGGCATTAGTCTCAGTTTAAGATGTTGGGGTTCAAAGGCTGTAAATACATGTTTACAAAGTTATCTGATAGGGCCTTGGAGGAGAAGGTCCAATGTAAAAAAATCTGACAGTTTGTGTTTAGTAAATGGAGAAAGCATAAGAAGAAGTAGCAGGTTTAAAGGTAACTGAGGTGAATAACTTCACCCAAATTTTAGGCAGTCTGCTTGGTATAGTGTAGTCTTGGGTCTAGTGTCCACAAAGAATTTTTCAAATGATTTTTAAAAGAACTTTAATTATTGAAATGGATTGAGTTCTGTAGATATTTTGGTAATGAAAATAATAACCATTTAAAAAAATACTTTAGATTACATAAATGTTACATAAAAAATATAGGAGATTCCCATATGCCCCACTCCCTATCCCATCCACACTTTCCCACATTTACAATATCTTCATTAGTGTGGTACATTTATTACAATTGATGAATACACATTACAGCATTGTCACTAAGCATGGATTGTAGCTTACATTATAGTTTATACTCTATCCCGTACCATTTTGTAATGTATGACAAAATATATAATGGTCTGTATCCATCATTGCAACGTCATTCAGGACAATTCCAATGTCCCCAAAATGCCCCCTTATTACACTTTCTCCTCAGAACCTCTGGTGGCCACTGCCTCCACAGCAATGGTAAAAGTTCTTCCATTGCTAGAATAACAATAAGTCTATTATAAAATACTAATAAGTCTACTCTAGTCCATCGTTTATTCCCCAATCCTGAGGATTTAGGGATAGTGATGCCCACTCCACCTCTAATTGAGAGGGGACTTAGATCCCATAAGGCTGATGGATGGGACTAACTTGCTTGCCGTTCCAGACTCTCTCTGTTCCTTAGGATGGGCATTGTCCATCATTATCTCCTTGTTATTTGTCCTGGGTGAGTCTAATGAACTGGAGAGTAAGTGTTGCAACTGTGTTGAGATTCAGGGCCTAACTGAATTTTTGGTCAGCCCAAAAATTTAAGTCTTTTGGACATACACATATCAAGTCTTGCATGTACTAAAACCGAAAGAATCTTGGAGAAATACTGTAGAGCAGATGTTGGCAGGTTTTATGTATAAAGGACCAGATAATAAATATTTGGGATTTTGTTGGCAATAAATAAATACATAAAATAAAATAAAAGCCCTAAAATCCTAGACTTTATTCTTATTAAAAAGTTAAATTTTACAAGGTTTTAGGCTTGCTAAATTAAGCAGCATATGACTTCAAAAACAAAAATATATTTGTCTATCACAAGGGAAAAAATGCAGAAGTGATAAGAGAGTTACATTATAACCTTTCTTTATACCTTTCACTCTGATTTACCTTATAGTATAAAGTTCAGGCATTTGTGGGGAGAAAAGAATTTGGTCTTCACCCTCCCCAGGAGGGATTGGAGGAGTTAGCCTATTATGCCAACATCTAAGAGTCCTCTCATGGTTGTACACTGTAAGTTTCTGTATAATGCCAAAATGCTGCAAGATATTTCAGCTGAAAGTTATAATTTTGGTTATTATGAAGCTTGATCTTTGGTTTGCGATAACGTTAAAAAATCTAAATAGGTGTTAATTTCTTTAGAGTATAATATTGATGTTGACTTTTCCTATTAAAAAAACAAACAAACCTTTATCACTCTTGCCTGCCTTGCATTTTATACTAAACTTCATTGTCACTCATGCTCTTTGGGTTTTTTATCGGTTTATTAAGAAGCTAGCCATGGAAAGCTGTCAATAACAGTTTTATGCTTATACTGAAGAATTAAATCTGATCCTAAATATCTGGTATTTTGTCAGTACTACTACTGATAAGGGATTTTCAGAAGTCAGTCACAGTATTTGAAAACAAACCCTAGTAACTCCTTAGCTGTTTTATGGTTTTTGTAGAGGCCAAGTTACCATTGCAAAACATTTTTGCAAATATGAATGTTTGTATTTGATTCAAGAACAATACATTTTAGAATGGTTAGAATTACTGGTAGCTTATTTTAAAGCAAAGGAAAAAGCAACTGAACATGAACTTGCTGTCTCCAGAACAATTTGTGAAAATACCAGAGAGGCTTTGAAGCTACCAATACAACATAAGAGTTTTGACCATCTATGAAGTGCAAAAAGCACCAGTTACAAAACAATAATGCCCATCAAATAAGACCTTAATAAGACTTTCTTGCCTGTTATTTTGTTCCTAGTTTCTTACCACTTCTCCTCTTCCCACTGCCTCAACTATACCAATCCCACTTTTATGCTGGAAGAGCAGAATTCTTGACTGACAAACTGGGGAAAGGAAGAGAATTGATAGATGGAGAAATAGAAAGGAGGCTGAACATGTCCCCTCCACATTCCTTTTACAGGCAGTAGGTCCAAGTTGGGAAAAGAAGAGTGGAATCCTGCCAAGGATTTTAACCACAGGTCCTGGATGGGCTGTTATAACAGGTTTGTAAGGACAATTATAAAAATATAAGGTAATTTTGTGTTTTATGATTTCATCCTGTTGAGTTCAATTTGTTCAAAATAATAGCACATTTATTTAAAGATGCAGGAGTTTGTTTAAATTGAACTCCACAGAAAGGATATTCAGATTAAGGGTCAGGGCCAGAAAATACTTTGCAACCAGTGACTAGCAGATCTGACTTAACCCAAGTAAGAAAATATTTGTAGTTATGTGAGACGACAGACATGTATATAATTATTTGTTTCATCTACTGATACCATGTCTGGTAAAGCAGCATACATATCATGCATTGGGTATTTTTTTAATATTCAACTACTTATTGGTAAATTAACTTGCAAAATTCTGACTAACAGGACCCTAATTTGGGTGCTCTTCAAATAAAGGCATCTAAACAAAATTGTATGCATCCCATCAGTCATACAAAAACAAACAAACAAAAATCACTCAATGATTCACACTCAATGATTCACCCTGCCCTTGACTGAATCACTACTAATATTAACCTATTACTTAACAATTTCCAAAATAAGCATTTTGCTGGATTTGAGCATTGCTGTGTATCCAATTTAACAACATCCCAACCCCCCACCACACAGCTAGTTTCTCACTTGTCACTAAATTCTGTATTAGTCAGCCAAAGGGGTGCTGATACAAAATACCAGAAATCGGTTGGCTTTTTAAAAGGGTATTTATTTGGGGTAGAAGTTTACAGTTACCAGGTCATAAATCGTAAGTTACTTCCCTTACCAAAGTCTGTTGCCACGTGTTGGGGCAAGATGGCTGCCCATGTCTGCAAGGGTTCAGGCTTCCTCTTCGTCTTAAGGCTCCATGGTCCCAGCTTCTTTGGATCTCAGCTGTAGGCTGGGATAAGTCCCGTCTCTATCCTGGGGCTCATTTCTTTCTGGGCTCAGCTGCTCTGCTCTCTCCACAAGGCCAGCTGTAAGATTCTCTCTTCCCAGGGTCTCTGTTTTGTCTAATGGAACCTTCTCTCTTCCCTCGAGTATCTGATTCTCTGCTTATTTTCTTCCCAAGGCTCCAGTATTAAAACTCCTACTAACTCCTCTGACTTGTCATTTTCTCTGAGTTCCCACCTACCACGTCCTACTGACATGGCCCAATCAAAGCCTTAATCATAATTTAACCAAGTAGAAGTGAAACCTCTGAATCCAAGACAATCTAATCTACCCAGAGGAACAGACCAATTTACAAACATAATCCAATATCTATTTTTGGAATTGATAAATAATACCAAACTGCTATATATACATAACACCATGCAAGTTTACAATCATATCAGATCTTTTCTTTAGTAATACCACCAAACAGTTGTTCAAATATTTGTCAGGGACTTCTGGAAAATATGTAAGACTGAATGGTAGCATCAGAGAAATTACTCAGTGATTTCATTTCTTTCTATCACTAAAGGTAGAAGTAGAGAGTGTTGAAAACTACCTCCCACTTAACCCCCAGAAATATTATTTTTTTTCCCTTATCTGGAACACTCATACTTATTAGGAAATGCTGCATTTTTAGCAGCCATGTGGAAGACTGTGAGAAGCTGGATCAATCTGGCTAGTAAGAGTAGATCTGCTTTCCAGGGCACATATCATATTTTACCTACGTTTCCACTCTGGCTAATATGGAGATTTATTAGATAAAAATTTCAAAGACTGATAATACAATCTTTAATTCCCTGACCCAACCATAAGCAACAGGATTTAAAATTAAAATCAATAGCTTCTTTTATTATCATTTCCTAAGTTTTTTTCCTCCATATTCTTAGGTTTCAGCTTTAGTGCCACTTCACTGGGAAGTCCTCCCTGGTGCTACTGTCTCCATGATTCTTCATTTATAATAACACAATTTTGTACACATTATAATAATAATATATATTATTATAACATTTTTATGGTTGCATGTTTAGTGTTCTATATTCTTTGCAATACTGCAAGTCCTGAAAATACAGGAACCATAAAGACCTCATTTATTGCTGCCCATTCAGTGATTGGATTACTGCCAGGACCTTGTGGCTACACATAAATATTGGACCCTTGTGTAGAAGGAGTTGGGTAATTATTTGATAAAAATACTAGACCTGTATTATCATACCATATTATTTAAAATTTATTTTTGATAAAAGATCTTAATTGTGGCTACAGAAATATTTTATTACTTAATTTTAAATTGTTTTTACTTAAATTATTGCTTATTTTAAAAAATTGTTTTTACACAATTTATTCAGCTTTATACATCTGTAACAGTTAACTGAAATGAGCAAATTTTTTTCACCAATTTAGGAAAATTCACTTAACATTATGTTTTTCTGTGTTTCTGTGTAATGACGAGTCACACGTAAGGACTGATTTTCATACAAAAAAAAATACAATGAGGATTTTAGTGAAGAAGGTTTGAATATTCTTTAGCTTTCTGGACCCATACAATTATACTACTCTTAAGAAAGAAACAAAATAGTGTTAATGAGTTCTCAAACAAGCAATGAATACCATTTCCTAGATTTTCAATTTTCCTTTCAAAACAATCCCTTGTGAATTGAGAAAATACTTTTTTGTCTGATTGTTTTACCCAGTTCACTTTTAATCTTATATATTCTACTAATCTTCATTTTAGTTTCATATTTTCATTGACTATTACTGCTTTGTTGTGCTACAAATAGTTTGCATAATATTCCTGTGAGAGATGTTTCATTATTAGAGATTCCATTTAATGCCTCATATTCATTCTAACTCTCTTAAAAGAGTAAAACCAGCTTAGATGAATCATTTTCTGCCCATGTTTCATGTTCATCCTTCAGATTATTTATATTACTAACTTTAATGTATGCTATTAAATTTAAGAGAGATTAGAGTAATGTGGGGTGAAATGATACTACCAATAAATTGGTTTAAAACCTGGAAATATAATGCTTCTTAGGAGAAGTGGTGAGGGCTTAAATATATTCAAGATTAGCATAATAAACTTGGTAAATATAGTTCCAATCTTTCTTTGGAATTATGTCAGAAGTTTTTTAGTTTTTATTAGAGATTTCATACTTTATTTTAAGCAACTGTCCTTTTAATGAGAAATATTTGTAGACATGGGAACTCACAAAAATAGGAATAATTTTCAAAAAAAAGGCCTAAGAAGAGAGATGTGACATGAATAGTGTCAGGGTAGCACCCGGCTCCATTGCCGAGAGATTTTAGGAGGTCTTTTCAACTCTGAATCTCTCAGAGGAATATATTTACACATGGCTGAGATTTAAGGACCTTGACCTGTGAGAAATGATCGCTCCAAATAGTTGCTGCCCTGGCACATAAAGCACTTTTTAAAAAAGAAGCACACAGATGTGAAATTTGACAAAAGAAATTATACATAAAACCAGTTAACAGAATATAACAGGGACACAATAGTATTGTTATCTCTGAGTATTTCAGGGACACAAAACTCTACTACTATGACCCATTTCAAAAAGGCTCAAAATTGACTTTATATAGCTTTTCTCTTAATTTTTAGAAAAATTCAAGAGGATTTTATTTAAATTTGTGTTGTTGCCTCAAGCTGCTACCAAATGTCCTAAATGGGACATTTAAGTCATGGGATATGCATTTCAGGTCAATTTAGAAGGCAGACAATGTTTTTTAAAAGTTCATTTGTAAATTGACAATATTTGTTCCATTCATGTATTTAAATTTAATGAAATAATGGATAGCACTCTGGAATCAGAGGTAGAAATCCAGGCTTGGTTGTTGACACTGACATGTACTCATCGTTTTGCCGTATCTACTGTATCTCTAATTGTGGGCGGGTTCTCAGTTGATCTTTGCCACCCATTTTATTTCTAAGATTGATTAGTATAATGAGGCTGGCTTCATGGTTCCCACTTCTACCTTTAGGGCTTTGTGCGCCCTTCTTAAATTTGTTATCAATAAAGGGATAACCCTCCTGGATAGGAATTGCTCTTCATTTCAGTCTTCCTTGAGCCAAATCTCTAATCTCTATGTCATAGATAAACATATTTGCTCTTTATCATTAAGCTTGTGTACCAGTGTTAAATAAAATGAGGTGGCTGCCTGCATTGGTGTTTCCAAGGATCAACCTCCTTCCCAAGAAGTGACAGGGATTATCCAAATAATTAAAACAAAAACAAAAACAAAACAACAGAGAGCTTTCCAAGAAAATAGGATGCATAGGAAGCACCCTGTGAAAATTTCACTTTAAGCAACAATTGAAAATGAACTGACTTCAGTCCAATAGAGATCAACTGTCAGAAATAGACACTTATGCTATAATAATCTTCCTAAGATCATTTCCTCTTTTGTAATAGGGATCATAAATATCAGTGAATTATTGTAACTCCCCTTTAGAAATCCTCTTTATATTTTTATAATTGTCTTTATAAACCAGTGTAACCATTTGAGACTCTCACTTCAGTTTGAGATCTTCCTGCTCAAGCAGGTTCTCTTTCAATAAACTTGTTATATAGATTACTGATTATTATTGGTGACTCAGTTTCATTTGATACCAGATGAGATAATGTGTTTGTGAAAGTAATTTTAAAGCTAGATTTTCCATCTGGATGGAAATAATGAAATATTTTTTATAAAAATTATTCTCAAATGTCTAACTATATATAAAACACTTATGGCCAGTGTCAAATGTGTGATATAAAACAGTGACTCCCAATTTCTATGCTGTCATTTCCACAGCTTAGCTGCATTAGGATTACTTAGGAGGGTATTCTAAAATTACAAATTATTGGGCCTCACACCCAACAATTTTGATTTATTGTTTCAAGTAAACAGTAAAATTTTGCATTAAAGAATAACAAAATAGCATTTTAAAATTATTAAAATATGGATAAATTAATGTATCCTATGGTCACCAGGAGTGAATAAGAAAATAAATGGAAAATGTGAGATTTAATTTTGACATGATGAGTTGGGAAATCAATCAGATGAATGGTATATAGTTTTGTCATGGGTTAATATTTATATTTTTAGAGAGAAACATTTTTTGGTTGGTTTAGTTTAGATAAAATTCAGGGAGCTAATTCTACTAAGCATGTGGGGGAAAATAATTCTTTGTCTTTTCTATCTTTTTGACCATCATCATTGTTTAAGGAAGTGCTTCGTTAATATTAACACCAAGCCTCAGTATGTAGGGATTCAAAATCGGATGGTAAGAGAGAGGACTTAAATATTGGTATGTTTCTTTAAAGTTGCTGAGTTGTTTCTAAATTGCAGCAAGTGTTGAAAATTCTTTGGATGAAGGAAAGATAGGGAAGATGTAAGGCATGATAAACTAAAACTATAAAGAGCAGGAAAATTAAAGTGTGAACAAAATAACAATTATGACTAGATAGATGTTTGAGTTTATGTTTTGTATTTTATAATGGTATTCCAGGGTATTAACAGAAATAGAGACATGAGCAAATACTAACACATTCTCTGAAATACAGCAGGCATTCCATAATTATTTTTTGAATAATATATTTGTTAAAAGGATCCTCAGGATAGATTGTGGGAAGAAAGTAAATTCAGCCATCATCTGGGGTTGTAGCAAAAATGGGATATCCTGTTAAGGACATTACTTAATTTGAGAAGAACTAGTATAGAGTGCAATCTTGAGGTTCGTTAGCATGGAAGGGATTACTGGAGACTTGGGAACACAAAAATTATTTAAGGGAAAGGTATATGGATAACAGGAGATGTCTAAGAAATGGGAGTTGGTGTTTGCCTCCACTGGGGGTAGGGTGGGATGAGGGTGGATATAGAATTGAGAAAACATATGTACAATCTTTCTTCTATGTTTCAATTGAATTGAACAAAAATGGTACAATAATAAATTTCAAAATAGCAATTATCATTGTAAAAATCACAGATTATTTACATTCCTGTTGCCCCATTGCATTTTATGTTCCTTGAGTATACAGAAATTGTTCTTTATCTACATGCTTCATAGTAAGTAGAAAGCAATTAGTAGGTGTTTAATGGACATTTGATAAACCTATTACAAGATTAATCTCTTCCCCATCTCTCTCTTTGAAATATTATGGCACCATTTCCACCTAGTGACAGC
This sequence comes from Cabassous unicinctus, assembly GCA_029593785.1. NCBI lineage: Eukaryota > Metazoa > Chordata > Mammalia > Cingulata > Chlamyphoridae > Cabassous > Cabassous unicinctus. The sequence continues at coordinate 5,088 of JAQZBX010033111.1, read as the reverse complement.
TGCTGAAATTGGAGACTCTAATTGGAGACAACCAGCTATTTGGTGTATTGCAAATCCAAATATTTAGATATGGAAAACTTTGCAGGCTGATTTAATTATAGCAATTTCTGCATTTTTTTAAATACAGAGATTACTCTTTTTCAAAAATTTACTTAAATATTTACTTACACTGACACATTTGTTTCACAGAACAATGATTATATTCATTTTACCAAAAACGAAATTAGAACTTAAAAGGGTGACACAAATTGCCTAGAATGACAAAATTAGGTGGCAAAACAAATATAGAAAGATGATATACCCAGAAAATATACAAAAAGGCAGTCAGAAAGATGGAGGTTGGGTGGGGCGTAACAAGTACAATGCTTGATAATAAAGAGCAAACACTTATATAGTGTTTACTTTCTGGGAGGTACAGTTCTAAACCCTTTGCATATTGTTAAACTTAATGTTCTCCACCACCATAAATAAAGCTATTATACTGTTAATTCCTGTTATATAGATGAGAAAATGGGAGCACAGAACATCGAAGGTGTTTGTTTAATGTCACATGCTCAGTAAGAGTTATAGTTGCAAATTAATTCCAGTCCATTGGTTCTGCGTGAGGGCACCTTAGGAAAAAGTAATCAATAGCATGATGTCAAATGTAATAGGAAAGAAAGTAAAGGAAGAGGTATTATTGTAAAAATATTAAATGGGCTAAGGAGAGAATTCAAAAGTGGAGAAATGATGTAGGAAGAAGTGGATATAACATAAAAATAATTAAGCTTGTAAAATTAAAAAGGAAGAAATTAAAAGGTGAGCAGATATTTATATTGGCTTCAGATGCCCATCGTTAATTATTACCATTAGCTTGGATCCTCATGGTTAGAGAGTGTATGTTTAGAGATAGAAAGACATTGGTATAAATAAGCACTGTACTAAAGGTATACTCATTTTTTTTCATTTATTTTTCAGACATGTGATACTTCTGAGGTCAATTGAATAATACGTAACGTAAAACTCCAGATGAATCCCAGAAAAATTCTACATGAAACCAAATTCTTTTTAAATGAATTAGAGTGTAACAATATATTTAAATGTATTTAAATATATTTGTAGAAGTACTCAATACACTGAGCCTCCCAAATTACCAGTATATCCCCACTGTTTTCTCTTCTTCTTTTTTTAATTTCCAATGAAGTTTCTTCCAAATTTATATGCTTTAATATTTTAATATTAGGCAAGAGCAAATATTTTATCTGAGTTTGTAGAATTCTCTATTGCTGCCATTAGCTCAATCCGGCATAAGGAAAAGGGATATCTAGCATTTCAGTCTCAATTTCTTAACATTAGTATAGCTGAGGCTTGGAGAAAGAAAAAGGCTAGTTCACATGCTAATATCCACTAAATGGACAATGGAATTTAGCCAGTTGAGCTGCTTTTTTACTCTAGGCCAATACAATCAAAAGGGAGGAAACATGTGGCAGAGATTAAACCATCCATATGTTTATGTGTATACTCACTAGGTAGTAATCTTTATCAATGACTAGGAATATTCAATGGAATGAGTGACCACAGGGAAAAACACGAATTTAGGCAATCTCCTTATAGTTGTTTGAGAACCAGGGTTAAATTAAGGTTAGCTTTAGTCACATTATGTAGTTCTGTATGGAATGGTAGCAAAAGGCATATTTAACAAATAACTTTCATTAAATGCATAGAACATTTGCAAATCTAAAGTTCTCACCTTAGAGCCCAGTGATATAAATATAGGATACATGCCAGCATTCCTCTATGTGTGGCCACATCAAATAATTGATCATGACACTCTTCCCCAATCTGCAGAGCAGATCTTAGAATTCTTTCTAAAGTAGTGAAGTAGAAAGCAACATGGATGAAGAGGTGATCTCAGAGAAGAAACAAACTTGTAATACCACTCTACAATACCCTAAGAGGTGCCAGGGGAACTTTCCTCTCTTTGCAGTGTGAGGGCTTAGTGTAGTATGGTTGGTTCAAATAACATCTCAAAGGACACCTCAGTGCTTTTTAATAACTCTAGTCCTTGAAATTCCAGTCATAATTAAATCTCCACATATATTTTTATTTCTTTTAATTAAACACCTAGGAGTGGAAGGACTGCATGTTTAAATGTTTTATTATCAAAAAGTAATTGTTATATTAATTTTTACTTATAAACAATTATTGAATTCTAAGTGCCAAGTATATTTCTTCACATTGAGGATACAGCTAAAAACAATTTTATCCTGTTATCATAGAACTTATGGTCTAAAAATATTTTATTGCAATGTTGTTTGTATGATTTATAACAAAATGAAAATTAAGTGTCAACAATGGCTTAGAATGCAAAAGGCAAAGAGGATAAGAATTGATATGGTAGAAAAAAGAAACACACAAAAAGGAGTAAATAGAACACTTTAATGCTCATTCTTTATTACTTTATTTATTTTTGAGGTGTAATAATACTCAAGTCACACCGAAAAGAAAAAATCTGAAAACTGGATACAAGGTGAATTACATATTGGAAATTCAGATATGTGAGGATAATATAAGAAACAAGTAACTTAATCATATTTCAAATCTGAGGGAAAGAGAGAAAAAAGTAAATTTTGGTTTGCCTCTAATGTAGACAAATTGGTGCAATTGGCATAATGCTGTGATTTGAAAATCTTATTCCATTTAATTGAAGTTTATTTAGAATTCATATATTTATGACACCCACCCCACATGAGTTTGTCTTATAAACAAACTGTACCAAAATGATAGACATGGATTTCTAATTTTTAATAATTTAGAAAATTCAAAATCATAAATGGTTTAAAATATATGCTTTAAAATTTTTCAGTAACTCAAAGTATCTTTTATCTCCACTAACCAAGCCTTTTTATTTTTAGATTTATGATTAGTAATATAATAGAATCTGAATTAGCAAGTGTCATAAAAAATTCTTCAAAACTACATGGTTGCACATACATCTTCAAAATATATACATTCATTGGTGTCAGAATTCTGTTCTTTATATTAGACTAGCCCAACAGAGTTAGAGGCCACTTCTAAATCATGTGTCAATTTGCAAAGAATATATGTATTTAAGTAATATGTTGATAGGCAGAAATCCTTCTATGAGTCATTTAGAAGGGCTCTAGAAATGTTCATTTTACTCCTGGAAGGATCCATTTCTTACATCACCTTTTCTTGTGGTATTCTATCATCCACTTGAATATACCACACTAATCCACCAGGAAATACCTACTTTATTTAATCAGGGACCTCATAGTAATACATTGTGTTCAATGCGTTCCTAATGATATATTTCTATATTTTCAGCTAGTGCACAAAGGCTTTTACATATAGAATTTGGAAATTTCACGCTTCTTTAATGTGTGCATTTAAAACTGTGATCAGTATCTTCTATCTGTATGTTCTTATGAGGCATTGAGAGAATTATCTGGAGAACTACTTCTAGGTCAACCTCTACCTTAGAAAGTTATCCATATTTACATTACCCAGCCATGCTCCACATTATACACCTAAAGAATGATATAAATATACAAAACCAACTATATGTGACCAATGTTGGAATTTTGAAATAGGTAATATATTGAAAGATCATCTACAAATCCAGATTGTTTGCCGACAATTTAATTGAAGAATGTATTATATTTCAATAGGATTTATTTATTCAAAATACTGTTTCTTTTATATAAGTATAGTTCTTCACTCTGAAAAATCCCAAAAAAACAATTGGCAATTTACAAAAATTGGACGCAAATAAGATTATACAGAGAGAATGTTAACATACTTACTTTTCATCTAAATATGATTCAGTTAAAGTTTGGTTAAAAAGATAATGAATATACACCTAGCAATATATTACTATATTTTGAATCTAGATTTTAACATTATTAAACATTAACACATTTTAAGTTAGCAATTGACTGTGTAGTTTTAATAATAAATGTTTATAATACAAATGAATAGACATAATATCTTTTAATAGACCAAAATAAAAGACAGGAAAAAAAAACTTATAATAAGAACTTGCAGGAAATGGAAAAGCTCACTGGAAATGTTCAAATTTATTCAGAGAGTTTTGTCAGGTCAAATAAAAAAAACTCAAAAACAACAATATTTGAGGAGACCATCTTATTTCAATCTTTCAAATTGCAAATGTATTGATTAAGTTTTTATTTACAAATGAACTGCATGAAATAAAAACTGCAACAGTATTTCAATATTTTCAATATTTCAGAGAACTCTTTGATATTATTACATATCAATTAAACATTATATGTATTATATGTTTATATATGTTGGGGGGAAATCAGGCCTGAAAAACCATGGTGATAGTAAGGAAACAGAATCTGTGAACAATTAAAATAACTTAGAAGAAATAACAAAAGTTTGCAGAGAAAAAGACATTTTTATAAGAGAGACTGAAATAGAGCTATTTTTTATTATTCCCTTCATTTATGACATTTTTCCTATCTGGGAAAGTGCAGAAAATCTTCGATATAACTTGAGTACCTCTTAGTTACTTATAATACAAAAGGTCCTAGGAATGATAATCAATATCCTTTTTTATCCAAATGATTTGAACATTTTCATTTCATTTCTTATTTCTTATGTGTCTGTTTTGTTCACCATTGTAATATCAGCTTAATGATGAAAAAGTGTGGCCATAAAAATTTTATGCAATTAAGGAAATTAATTTTGAATAAAAAATTAAGAGAAAAAGAAGGGTGGAGAAGAGACAAGCCCTATTTTTTCCCAGTCTCTTGAGGTATTCTTATAACAAAATACTTAGAAGACTTCATATAAGGCTTTTAAGCCTTGGCATTGATTTTTAACAGAACTAGCTAGATTATTTGCTGGGGTGGGTAGACTCTAAGGTGGCCTCTAAGTATCCCCTTATTCTTGTATTTATATGTTGCCCGGTAAGGAGGTAAGGACGGCGCGAATGATGTTCGGGGAGACAGGCTGATGGCGCAGTCTGCTTTATTGCGGAAGCTCACATCTTATATAGTGGTAGGAAAGTGGGTGGGGTGTGGTAAGAAAGTAGGAGGGACATAAGAGGGAGGCGGGAGC